>JANHGL010001886.1:134921-146515 GCA_024611195.1 Ceyx melanurus
GCTCTTATTAAAAAAATAAAAATAAAATAATCTATATTCTTCAATGAATCAGTGTAAGAGAGTCTACAACTCTCCAACTACTTCTGAAATGAAATGTTTACCAGCTCCTTTGCTGGTTGTTCATTTTAACTGGAAAGTAAGTAAATTTTTGTTTATAAATTTTCCTTTTTTTTTGCAGCTAATTTTTCAAAGTCTATTTAAATACCTATTGGAAAAGGATCTTTATCCTTTTAGCCCTTTCTTAGGCAGGGTGGTCTCTACTAGCTTTTTAACAAGATCTCTCCAAGAAAAGTAAGCAATTTAGCAAAAGAAAATAAATAAAGCAGCACATCTTAAATACACTGCATTCTAAAAGATATTTTTTACCCACACCACATATATGTTAACATAAAGAATTAGTCCTAACCTGCCAAAAGAGGAAAATACACAACACCTTTCAAAGATGCAAATTGACAATTAACAAAACAATAGAATTCTAGCCTTCCTTTCCAGAGGTGCAAATTGATAATCAGATTGCAATGAAAAACTGGTGCCTTCTGTTTCAGATTTAGTTTGAGATGAAGGCTCCACACAGAAGAAGGGGAGGGAAAGAGACCAAGTAATGCCACCAGTTCTACCCTGGGAAGAACCTGTGTGAGCAGCACTGGGACACAAAGCTGTGGAGTTGGCATGTGGCAATGAGAAGGGAATGGCTGTGGAATGAGAGGGCAGAATGTCAGGGGTAGCAGCTTCTTTTTTTTACATATCCTGTACTTTCCAGTTATACTGTTGAGAGAAACTACAAACCCTCGGTGATAATAATTTAATATATTTTTTTAGCTTCTCTTTGGCAGTCTCACCTTCATTCTGCCCATGAAACTCCATCTCTTCTCTTTATCCTAACGTTTCATGTACCCCTGAACTGCTGCAGGTAGCTACCAGTTTATTTTTATCCCAGCTTGCCTCAGAGAGCTTTCATCCTTTCCAAACATGAAGTTTTACAGAGTGATTTCTACTTGAATTTATGAGCCAATAAATAATGGGAACTACCATTGGCTTTTCTAACGGTGAGTTGTGGTGCCTGGTGCTCAGAAGATGGCAAAAAAGTCTTGTGTGCTGTGGGAGGTTTCTGTGTTATGAATTAGAGAGCACCTGAGGAATTGGAGATTTGTTTCAAAGCTTTAATTTGGATGCAAATTTTGAAGAAAGAGTCCTAAACTTTGTTTTGTATTTTCCTAACATCTGACTTGTGTTTGTGCTTTTGGCCAACTCTAATGAAATGGATGCCTTAAGTCATGTCCCTCTGGGGCCAGTAGTATTTCTACCACTACATACTTCTAAATGTTGCTGGGTTTTAATGGGATTTTTGTTTATTTTTATTTTAGTGGACCAATGACTGGCTATGAACTCTCTTTACTTTTTAACAGCTGATATCTTTTAAAAGAACTGCCTTGTAGCACACGTACATTCATTGAAATTTTGTTCTTCTGAAATCTTTCATTTGAAGTTTTGTTACTATGGGAGCTGAATTTTAAAAGTAGAGGAGTAATTTAAGGATAAGACCTTTTAAATAATCTGAATAATTTGTGGCATTTGACAAATATATAGATGTATAGTCTGGGATTTTTTTTAAGACCGGTTGGAGTATTTGAGACTTTGTTAATTTGAATCCAAGCTGTATGATTAAATGCCCTAGATATCTTGGAAAGTTTCAGCCATAATTATACAATTTTAATGAATTTGTTCCTCTTGAAAATGTTGAGTTGACAGCTGCTGAGGACGAAGCCCTGGGTAGTTGCAGCACATGACAGGTAGGGGATTGCAGAGCTCTGAGTGTGCTGCACATGACTCAGCTGGCTCTCAAAACCAAGCTGAAGATTCCTCTGTAAACAAGCAGCAGAGCCTTTCTTTCCCACCAGCAAAGCAACTGGTTTGGTTGTGTGGACAGCTGGGTGGTAGCAAAGACCTGACATATTCCTCACTGGTGGCTGGAGTGTGTCAGTCAGTGCGTGTCAGCCCCCCAGGAGGATTGTGCAGCCCTCAGTCACATCGGGGGGGATGGAGACACTTTGGATGCTGATACTGGCAGTGACAGTACTCTTGAGCCTGTGTTCAGGGAATATATTCATCCCTCTTCTAGGTGGCAAGATTTAGCACCTCACGTATTTTGATTAGCACTGCATAGGAGATTTTTAGTGGTGTAGTGACTTGTATTGAGATACCATTTATTACGAGCTAGATCCTGACATTGAATATAATCTGACTTCTCTGAAAGCCAACCCCTCTTGAGTGAATGTGGTGTTTGACAAGTAAATAATAGTGTACAGTGCCCTGGAATATGTTTTAACCTGCTCCACGGAAGTTTTCTTAGGCTTGATGCATGCATTTAAGGAGTGTAGTATGCAAGACATGAAAGGATGGAAAAGTTATTTTATGCATCCAATGATTTCTTCTTGGACAAGATTTGTGTTGATAGCAGTATTTTATTATCCTGCCTCTGGTACAAAGGGGTATGTAATCTGAAGTTTGGGGCTGGACTTATTTTTCAACTAAAAGCCACTAAGGGCAGCACTTTTGTCCCTTTGCATGTCTTGTGAAGTCTATGTGATTTCTAACCCTTTATTTCCAGGCTATTCATGTTTGCTGTCAGGCAGGGCAAATCAATCTTTTCTAAGTACTCTTTAATCATAAATCTGAAAGTATTAAGCTTTCTATTACCTAGCCAGTGGTAGTCAGAAAAAGGCAGGGGAGAATATCTAGACAGTATGGCTGGACTGCGACTGGAAGCACAGGGCTACTTGCCCTGACCACAGTGATGCTTTTGGTTTTGTTGGTGAGCTGCTTTTTTTAGCTTTAATCGGTTTTTGTTTGGGTTTGTGTTGTTTGCTTTATATATATAGAGAGAGAGACTACTTCAGTATTCTAATTAATGTGCTTTCCAGTGTCTGTTTTCTATGCTCTGAATGTTCATTTCCCTTAGCTTAACGTTTCCCCTCTGGTTTTCAATAAATCTTGGTGGACCTTTGTATCCTGCTGTCTTTTCTGCTCTTTTCCCCTAGAGTGTTAATTCCCACCCTCTGAATATCTGTAAAATCAGCATTTTTTTCCCATACCAAGCAGTTATTGCCATCAGCTGTTATAAAATAATAGCTTTAGATGTGTCCCTTAGAGTACACTGACCCCTCTGTCTGATTTATCATTAATTTCCAGAGACTTGTTCCAGGCTTGAACTAATTCCTTCCCTCCAGGGTGTTGAGCTAAACCACACTGAAACCCACTTCCTTGTTCTTTTGTACCTGGGATATTAATCCTATTGCCACCAGCATCCCTGGCAAATGGAGACATCCCATTGTGGTTAACAATTGCTGAGTGTCTTCCAGTGGCTTCTGTTACAACAACGTTCAAGCTTCTTAAACATCTTTCTGAGCTTGTATTGTATCTTGCTACTGTTCATGTCTTGTACTTCCCTCCCTAGTGCCCACACTCAGTGAAAAAGTAGCATTTGTCTCCCAGGGTCTTGCCCCATTACTCTTCACTACTTCTGCTTCATGCAGCTGGAAGGGTGTGTGCTGACAGCTGGGCAGGGTAGATGGCCATTTGCAGTGGAACTTGGGCTCTATCTGATAGTGGGGGTATACTGGACACGATTTTGAGGCCAGGAAGAGTTTCTGTGCATAACTATCGAAAGAGGATAACAATCTTATGGGTGCTGTGACATGGTCAGCCAGCAAAAAGTATTGGATCTTGGGCTTTAAGCTTTTTTCAGTTGAATGCATTTGCCTTAGGGTGGGATGTGTCTGGAACTAGCAGGAAGAAGTTGGGACAATATCTACTTGGCCCTGCTGAGCACTGGCCACATAAATAATGGTGTGTTCACCACAGGATTGCTTGGGATGGACATTGCTTGGAATGTGAAGACTTGTGACTATACAGTGATGCCTTTTTATTTTCTAGGCACTGTAAAAACTATGTTGCCTCCTAAAATAAAACAATAAATATCAACTGATCTTTTGGAGATTAATTCCCATGCCAAGGCACACTTATTCATGTCCTGTTTCTTCTTAAGGTTAAAGACAGCTCTTTCTTAGGACAAGAACTGAAAAGGTTGCTGTGCAGGAACCTGTTTCTTCATAGTGAAAGCTCATTGATACCCTGTAGTATTTTCCTGATGCTGCAGTGCAGCCTGGGAAGCAGTCACAAACTGCTGAAAATGTGGTATGTCCATTTATCTCTCCTTCAAGACAATAGGAGCTGTCAGTACTTGCTACTTCTGAAAATTAACCACCCAGAAAACTGATTTTGACTTGTAGTCCTCCTGATATTAAAAAAGTAACTTTGACAATGTGAAAATATTGATACTGAGCTGCTTGATTCAGAATTTCTCTGTGCATCTACTGAGATGGTTTAGTAACATTTTACCACGTGAAGTGTGTCAGCATCTATGTATATGAAGCAAAGAATAATTAAATGTATGTTTAATGTTGCTTTTTGTTTGTAAACCTGGTGCTAGCCAAGTCCAGCTGTGATCTTCAGGGATCCGCAGGCCCGTAGATCGAAGATGTAACAATACAGACAAATCACTGAAAAGAAAAACATCAAGTCCTTACTCATCACAATGTTTATTGAATTAGAGACTTCAAAGAGTGGGGCTGCAGCAGAGCTGTCAGCTTGCTCTCTGCCTCTGCCTGGTGTCAGAAGGCCACGCTGTTTCTGATGCCTGGAGTAAATTTGCCCAAAACCAATGTCTTAGAAGCTTTAGTTCTTGCAGAAATCTGTCTGTAAAGACTCTATTTGTGAGGCAGAAGAAGCTACAAATAGTATGTAGTAGTATGGTTAAGAAATTATATTGAGAGCTGGGAAGAAGTCAGGCCTGCTTGCCAGATTGGGGGCATATGTTGGGGTAAGACGTTGCTAGTCTTCCCTTTGCGGTCACGCCTGGTATCCTTGGTTGTTTATGCCTGAAGTATCAAATACCTTGAGACATTTTCTAGTGCTATTAGTCTAGAATGCAATAAAAAAAAAAAAAAATTCTAGCCTAAAAAAAAAATCTGATTGATTTATAAATGTTAGGATGAAAACAAAATACATCCTGATGTTGTTGTTTTGCTTCAGGCCTTAATTCAGAAGTAGTGCTTATACCAGCCTTCCCCAGAAACAGGAAGGGTAAAGACCTAATAAAAATGGAATTCAAGTTGAATTTTCATGTATTCACAGATGTCTAGGAGATGGGCCTTTAAGAAGTGCAGATGCAATCCTTGTGAACGTATTATAGGGTCTGACTGAGCTGGAGTTCATTTTCCCCACAGCAGCCCTCCCAGTGCTGTGCTTTGCACTGGGAGCTGGGAAAGTGCTGAACCACCCCCAGGCTGTGGCTGCTGCTGGGCAGGGTTCACCCAGCACCAAGGGTGATTTTCAACATTCCCCCCCAATGGGATGGGGTGGGCAAGACCTTGGGATGGGACTCGACTGGGACAGCTGACCCAAACTGACCAAAGGGCCATTCCATAACATATGATGTCAGCTGACCTGTAAAAGCAAGGAAAAGGCTGGACACACATACACACACACACACACACACACACACACACCAGCTTGTCCTCCAGAGCAACTGCTGCATCTCTGGAGACCTGCTCTCTGAAAAGGGCCAGACAGTGCCTTCTGATGGGAAGCAGAGAATAAATCTTTGTTTTCTTTTGCTTCTGCATGCAGTATTGCTTTGCTTCTTCATTAAACTGCTTTTGTCTTAGCCCATGAATTTCATCTGATTTTCTTCCCCCTGGTCCAGCTGAGAGGAGGAGGAGGAAGGGATAGAGTGGCTTGATGGGCACCTGATGTCTAGCCAAGGTCAAAGCAGCACAGTGGGCTAATAGCATCAACAACAGCCTTGTGGTGTGTGGCACTACCAAACACTACAGCGTGGGAAAGCTGCCACAGAGACATCACACAGTGGTATATTAGCTGTAAACTATCTCTCCTTAACATCACTAATAGTATGGCTCTCCCTGCTTAGGCTCATTTACTTGGTGTTGCTGAGCTCCATGTTGTGGAGCATCTTTTGGCTAACAGGACAGACAGACCTATTTGGGGTTTATTGCTGTGTCTTTGTTGGCTTGTTTTGATTTTAAATGTATCTGGCAGATATTTGTGTCACTTAGGTGTGCCTAACCTGCCTTTGCTGGCTCGTGGCTGATGATCCCAAGCCAGAGGCATGCTGTGACCAGACTGTTGCACCAGTGGCTCCATGGGCCAGGAGGATTCTGCTGGTGGTGAGGTGTGGGTGCTGTGGGTGGTTGCTCTCAGCTCCTTGGTTGTGGATCTCTGCACTGAAGCCCCAACAAGGTGGTAGCATGGAAACCAGATGCTGTTGTGACTGTTTCTGAGAAGGAGCTAGTGTTTCAGCTGCCCTTCATGGGTTAGCTTTCAGTTGCTGTTAGCAGGAGGTTTGTGATGGGCAGCAGCCTCATGGTGATGGAACGGCACATACGATAGTTCTGCTCCAGGAACATATCCCAGGATGCTCTGTCACTGCCAAATCTTTCTGGTAGAAGGGTTGTTTGAGGTTTTGGAGTGCTGGATAGCTGTTTGCTCTCTTCCTCTTCTCTGTGCATTTACTGCTTCCCATTGGATCTGAGCACCCATGTTCATGCATCAGAGCGTCTGAGTTCCCTCCTTCAGCACGATTGCCTGTTTTCTCTCCTGGAAACCTGACCCACCACCTTTCTACCTTGAGGTGGTCATCTCCTGGGCAGATGGAGTGCAGTGCTGCCAGCTGGCTTGTCACCCCTCCTGCCCCTTCGTGCTGTCACAAACCCCTTACGGAGCGTGGGGAAAGGTGTGGGTGTCATGATGCTGAGCCAGGCCAACTCCAAGGCCACGTGTGAGAAGTAGGACTGGACTGCACTGGCCAGAATGGTGCAGGACATGCTGCAGGCAACACTATTTTGGACCCCCCAGTGGCACTGACACCTACTAATTCTGATACTGTTTGGGACCACATGCATTCATAGTCAGAGCCTTACTGCAGAGGCTGGCTGCAAAGACAGGGATTTACAAATAACTTCAAGGAGGGGGAAGTCTACTGGAAAGCTGCAGTTTCTGCCTATTTTGGTGAACTGATTCAGCCTTTGGAGGTCATTTAGGGTGGATTGATATGTTCTCATTCTCCGTATGTGCGGCAGTGCAAGGATCCTGCAGATTGCAATACCCGGGAAAGGAAAGGAGCAGATTGTCCTACCGGAAAGTAAAAGACTTTCAAGATTGTGTAGGTTGTGTAATTTGAAGATCAACATTGCTTATGGTGAACAGATGGAGAGGATGATTAGAAGCTACAAGTGCCCTCCTGTGCTATAGGCCCAATGTCAGATAAACTACCTTTACAGAAAATTATCACTTTCTGAAATTCTAGGACAACTGTAGGTTGCATTCTATGAAATTGAGAAAGAAAACTGGTGTGAGGAGGAGGAAAGGATCTAGACTGTTAACTGTGTGAGACTGCAAACTGCCTCTTGGGAAGCTCAGATTCAAGGTGGTTTTAGTGTCTGAGAGCGCTCGGCATTGTTTTTATGAAACTGAGCAAGAGGAAATTCCCATTATTTCAGTCCTGGAGTTCTCTGTGGCTATCATCAGCACAAACCAGGGTGATTTTTCCCTCGGTGAGGGAGTGCTCACCTGTCTACGAGGTCTAATGTTGCCGTATTTATTGTACACCAGAGCACACATGCTGAAACCTGCCCAAAACAATGTATTTTGTCACATATGGCTGGAGCAAAAGCATGTCTGAGAACTTCTGGTTGAGAGCTGTAGACTAGTGGATGTATTTTGCAACATAGTGTGTAGTTAGTATTTCAGGGTGGCTGTGTGAGGTGTTTTCTTTTGCAGGATGTATGGAAGGTATAAGTGAATGACAGTGTGGTAAAGCACATTGTGATTAGGGAATAAATGGTGGGTATGCACCCAATTGACACTTCTTCAGTCTGTGAATGAAGCATCTTCCTCTGGGTTTAGCTGGCAAAACTACCTGTGTCACAGGGATCCCAGTTAGAATTGTTACTGTGAGAACTGGGAGGGCATACAATGGCAGTCTAGAAAATCCAGTAACTGGATAAGGAAGCACTAGTGTCACACCAGAGCTTGGCAGACAAAACAGTCAGTCTTGTAGCAAGAAACATTAAGTGTCTTAATGGAGCTTTTTCTGCCAGTTCTTTAGGGGCTGGGATGAACATTCTGCTCAGTAAGTACAAAAAAACATTGACTTCAGAAGGTGGGGGGAAGTGCATATTCCTAAGGATAGGCTGCACTGAACTAGAACATGTGAAAATGAAGAATTTGGTTGTATTCATGGTTAAATTAATGGGAGTTATGCCAGTGAGCTAGCAGGGAAGATGGTCAAACCATTTGTTCATCTACCTGTCTAGCACCAATGGAGAACAGTCCTTTCTCCAGCTCTAGAAGCCAAAGTTCTCTCCAGCACCCACAGCAGGCTGAAGAGCTGTGTGAATCACATGGCAAAACCCAACATCTCCTCTAGGTGATTCTGCTCTGGCAGGGGGGTTGGACTAGATGATCTTCTAAATCCCTTCCAACCCCTAATATCCGTGAATCTGTGAATCCTGCCTCCTTAAAATGCCACGGAGTGGTCATCTCTGCAGGCTCTTAACAGGAGAGCCTCTGTTCAGGGCCCATGGCGAGAGCTCCACATATTTGTACACATGTGCTCTAAGCCACAAATGGCTCAGACACAGCAGATGCTGTTTTAAATGGTTTCTAGCAGTGGGTAAGAAGCTGGAAGAGTTGCCATGTCTTCAATTTTAAAAGTAAAAAGTAAAATCACATTTTAACTGCTGTCAACCCTGAGAAGCTTATTCTTGGTACCACAGTGAGAATATACTGTAGAGGAGGAAAAGGGGCAGTGGTGGAACATGACTGCACGGTGTTCTGCTTTGCAGTTTGGGGATGTTCATATGCATGTAAACACACCTTAGAGAAGGTGCAGTGATACGGAAGACGTTGCTGACACGTGGATCTGCTGTATGGTGTCACATACAGAGACTGTTAAATGAACGCTAAGATTGTGAAGTCAGGCACTCAAAGCATGGGAAATGCCAGAATTAGATTTGTCTGCACAACCTTAATTCAGCCTATTTGTGCATATGCATGATGATACAGTCTTTAATTACATGATCACATATCACACCACTGAAATGAGGGTGCTGACAGAACGAGAAGATATTTAAATATTACTTTTTGAATCCTGATTGTTGGTGTGGCCTGAGGCGGGCGTGTTCCGCATGCATTCCAATCTCATCTTAAAAATAGCAATTCCATCACCCTGTTGGTAGAATAAATACACGTGAATATTAATGACTTCCTATGGACTTCTTTGTGATGTTTATCACTGTAATCTGTAAATTTTAAAGATTTTTTTAAAAAAAAATGTGTATTTTGCAGATAGGGTAAAAAGTTTCTGAAGGGGAAGAAAACAGCCCAATTCATTCAAATCTTACCTATGCAGCTACAGTGAATCTAAATGCTGGCAGCAATCCATTTCAAGTCTGCCTATTTCTGTATATTTATTTGTCTGGGGTGTTCCTGGACCACCTGAAAGTGTTTGAACCCACGTATCCCAGAGAAGTGCCCTTGCCACATGGCTTAGAGGAACCTTGAGGTTTTGTATTTTGTAACCTTCTTCTAAAGTGAAGCTACTGTGAATCCAGGAGGCAAGAGCCACATGGCAAGCTAGCAAGATGGCCTGGCAGTACCCTAGTAGAGGTACTGGGCTTAGTGGTTGATCCCAGGTAGATACAGTCCTAAACCTTTTATGTTAGGTTCACGTAATAACTGAAGAGGAGGTGCCAAGCTTAAGCAAAAAGGATCCTCTCTGAAGGCCTCTATTCAGTTAGTGGAGGGGGAGAAAGGCAGAGTTTTGTTGCAGTCTCCCCCTGCAAGTCTTCAGAGTTACTCCTGTGCCTCCATTTGATGTGTAGGGAAACTCACTCTGTCATAGTCTTCTAAATGCATCTGGGTCAGATCTGAATTTTCCAAGTGTTGTTTTCACTCTATTATAACCCTTCATATCTTTAAAATATAGCATCAGTTGACTGCAAAATATGGCACCCAACAGTATATGTTCAGGTGTACGAGGTCAGAAAGTGGGTCAAGTATGACTGAGGGCTTCCTGCAGAGATTTGGGATTCCTGCAAAACTGTCCTCCTTTTGGCTTGAAATCTCTGCCACCTTCAGTTTTCATGTTCCAGTACTCAAAAAGTTAATGGTCTAGCAGGCAACTTTGTCTTTAAGTATGCAACTTGTGTTCATTCCCAGAGCTGGCTCTTCTTGGGTGATATTCTTCTAGAAAAAATTGGAATGTGATCATGCAATTAGAGCGAATCACAAGGCGTGTGCACCAAGACTGAATCTCAGCTCGTGCTTTCAATGGCTAAATTGGGAATGATTGTACAATCAAGTATAGTATTTTGTAAATAAGTAGAGCATTTTGTTGAATGCTCACTTTTATCCAGCCTTTTTTTAACCAGAGAACTTCTTAATTTTCAGCTTTACGTTATAATAATATTATCCTGTAGAGCTCCACTACCCTTTCCCTCTCACTTAGGTCACCAGAGGGCTGTTACAGGTAAGTAGAGAGCATTGCCACCTGAGCTGGTGGAGTAATGCTGGTAGTAGGCTGTTACTGCTGCCTGCACTGACCACTAAGAGCTGTTTCTGCCAGTAGTTGTGAACAGCAGCAGATGGGTTGAGTCTGTCAAGACCAGCAGTTACTTCAGGTTGTGGGGGGTAGTGTCCTCTAGCAATGCTGATGCATTCTGCTAGGCATTCTAACTTATTTTTGTCTTTCTCATTTGCTGCTTGCTCCTCTGCTCCTGCTAGCCCCTCTTGCTCCTTTTTTTTAATCAGTGCTGCTTCTGGTTTTGGGTCTTTACATCTAGTCAGATTGCCTCATCTGTCTTCAACCTGGGAGCAGAAAGGTTTGAGATTTCACTGTCTTTGTAGTGCTTTCCAGGGTAACACCTGGGAGCTTCCTGATGACTCGGAAGAGCTGCTGGAGGGGAGGATTGTGAAGCCTTTGGGGTGAAGCAGGTTGGCAACAGGATAGGGGTGGCACACCAGAGCTGAGTGGGATGGAGCACGCCTAATGTACCACTTTGTCTGCCACGCTGACTTCCAGCAGGTCTTTTCTGCATCTGTGCAAATGGAGAGCTCCCTTTTCCTCACACCTGGGCAAGGTTCAGGTGACTGGTAGCAAAGGGCACCCCACAAGAGTCCTCTTCCCCCAGGCACATTTCAGGGTCACCCAAGGATGGTTTAAGCTATGGCACTCGACAGCTAGGAGATGACCTAGGACAAGCTGTGCACTTCAGGTGGGAATGGGAAGGCATTTAGCCCTAGCAGGTGAGTTTTTAATGTTCACGGGTTTGGTAATATTGGCTGCTGCCAATATTTTTTTATTTCTTATTGCCAATATTGTCGATATTTTTTATTTATCTCTATTTTCTTAAAATAGCCAGCTACAGCTAAGAGTGTGAGGTTCTCCTCCCCCTCTACTCTGCACTGGTGAGACCCCACCTCGAGTACTGTGTCCAGTTTTGGACACCCCAGTT
>JANHGL010001887.1:8919-30337 GCA_024611195.1 Ceyx melanurus
TTCCTTTTCTCTCCCCTTTGGGGAGGGAGGGGGGTTAAAAGAGAGCGGTCTGTTATTGGTCTGGGGGTTGCCCTGACCCCAAACCGCAACAAACCCCCCTGCCAGAGCATGATTACCTAGACCAAGTCACAAAGAATCTTCCCTGACCAGAAATTGAACCCTGGCCATGGCAGTGAGAGCACCAAACCCTAACCACTAGACCACCATGTCTTCTCAATGTCAGGTTCATGTTGTATGTCAGAGTGGCCTGATGGACAGTGGCCTGTTGCAAGTGGCAAACCTGGACACAGCACAGAGAGCCAGGTCTGTCACTGTGTACTCTGATAGGGGTGCTATTAAGTGCCTGGCTTTGTTTTCGGCCATGAGCACAGAACAGGGTTGTTCCCTTCGGTGAGATTATCTGCTGATTTACAGCTCAAGTCTCTCGCTGAACTGAATTCTTAACTTGCTTAGGAACTAATCCAGTGCCCAGTGCAGTCTGATGGAGAAACTCTCAAAATCATGTCATCAGTGTTCTGAAATGGCTTTTTCTTTTTTTAAAAAAAACATGAAACTGCTTCATCTGGCACTTGATCCACCCTTTAAGGATGATATGAACATCACTAAGGAGTACTACACTAATGACCACCCCAAGGAGTCCACCTGTTGCCCGTAATTATCACCCTAATACCCAAAGAACCATGACATGTTATTTTCAATTTCTGTTTGTGGTGGGTTGACCCTGGCTGGACACCAAGTGCCCACCAAAGCTGCTCTATCACTTCACTACTCAGCTGGGCAGAGGAGGGGGAATATAATGAAAAGTTCATAGGTCAAGCAAAGGACAAGGAGAGATCATTCAGCAATTGCTGTCATGGGCAAACCAGCCTCGACTTGGGAAAAAATTGTTACCAATGAAATCAGAGAAGGATAACAAGAACTAAATCAAAATCTTATAAGACCTTCCCCCCCCACCTCTCTCTCCCACCTGGGCTTAGTTTCAGTCCTGATTTTCTCTACCTCCTCCCTCTCAGTGGCACAGGGGGACTGGGAATGGGGATTATGGTCTGTTCATCACATGTTGCTCCTTTCTCCTCACAGGAAGGTTGCCTCAGTCTTCCCCTGCTCCAGCATGGGTCCCTTCCACAGGGTGTAGTCCTTCAGGAGCAGATTGCTCCAACATGGGTCCACCATGGGGTAACATGTCCTTCCAGCAAACCTGCTTCAGTGTAGGATCGTCTTTCCACAGGTCCATAATAAGTCCTACCAGGTACCTGCTGCAGTGTGGGTTTCCCACAGAGTCACAGCCTCATTTGAGCTCATCCACCTGCTCCAGCATGGGGTTCTCCATGGGCTGTAGGAGTGTATCTGTTGCACTGGAACCTCCATGGGCTTCAGGATGACGGACAGCCTGATTCACCACAGTCTTCACCATAGACTGCAGGGGAATCTCTGCTCTGGCTCCTGGAGCACCTTCTCCCCCTTCTCCTTCACTGACCTTGGTGTCTGCAGAGTTGTTTCCCTCACATATATTCTCTCTGGCTGTAATTGCTGTTGTGCATGTCTGTTTTTTCTCCTTCTTAAATATGTTACCACAGAGATGATACCACAGCTGGTGGTGGGCTCAGATCTTGGCCAGCAGCAGGTCTGACTTGGAGTGTACTGGCATTGGCTCTCTTGGACATAAGGGAATCTTCTAATGACTTCTTGCAGAAGCCATCCCTGTAGCCTTCCCACTACAGATACCTTGCCACATGTAACATACACTATTTCAGTAGGGTTGTCTCTGAAATCAGGTAAAAAGTGGCAAACCTCTCTGTGAAGTTTAAAAATGGAATTAATTTTTAGATTTTTCACACAGAAAAGAATTCCCTCTATACAGTGAATACTCACCTTGGACAACCTGTCAACCAACTATGGAAGGAGTTACTCCAGAAGTGATAGGAGCTGAGATTTTGAGATTTTACCTCTGCCCAGATTGCCCTGGGCAGAGACAGGCAGTCACATAGTTAAAATGGCATTCAGTGATTGAGCCATGGGAAGATTGAACACCTTCCTGGGAGTCCCAGGCAGCAGAGCCAAAGCCAGCAGCAGAGCTGAGAAAGAGACCAGGGCATCTTTCATTCTCAGATCCAGTGAGAATTTTGTCAGACCACAGTTTTACATTTCATACTGAGCCCACAGTTACTGTAGTTATTATTTTCAGCCAAACACACAGAGGTCAGAAATAGAGCTGGCAGGAAGAGTGCATGTATTTATTTTATTTTTTTTTTTGGTTTTCTTGATGTGTCTTCTGGGTGTTCCTGGTTGCTGTGTTGTGGGTTAAGTACCTGAACAGGACACCAGCTCAGAGGACCAGCTGACCATTTCAACCTGGTGGAAACATTTGCCCTTGCCTGCTTCCCAGAATAACTCAAAGAAAACCCCATCTCTGGTACACACAAGCGAAGTAAAAAATCTGTGGAGAATAGTCTGTGGGCAGATTGATTTGGTAGGGTGACAGCACTCAAAATGAAGGCCTTGGAGTAAAGATCAATGCAGGTGTCAGCACACCTAAAGATTGGAAGTTTTGCTTAATTTGTATGTTCTCCTGTAGACAGTCCCCCGAATGTTGTGCCTGAATTGTAGCATGGATCTATTAGCTAATCAGCTATTAGAGTGATGCTCTCAAAATTAATCTAGCCAAAATTTGACGTAAATGATCTAGAATGACAACAACTAAAAAAATCACTTTACAAAAGAATGACCTTTAACAGAAGCAAAAACAAATTTAGGTTAAATTGATTCAAATGACACACAGGCAATCAAGGAAGGACATCTTTCTTGCTTGCTTGTTTGCTTTCTTTCCCACTTCTTGTCATTGTAATAAAACATCTGCAGTGCCATATTTCTGTCAGTCTTACAAATGCCACATTTAATATTTTTGTCAAGAGTTTTTTATTTTTGCTTTTACTCCATGCATAAGAAATGAAACTTCATGCATGACTTCTAATATCATCATTAAGATATTTATTAAAGTTCATTCCATCATAGCAGATGCATTTTAATTGCTCAGCTTTGCAGCACTATTTATATCGCTTTAAACTGAACAACTTCTGACTAATGGTGGGATCTGTCACTCCTCTAAAAAGCAATATATGAAAAGAACTTTTTAATCTGTGAATTACATGGAAACAAAAGCAAAATTCCGTGGAGGCAAATATATTTCATCAGGCCTTGAAGAGTGGTTCATTTTATGCTGCCTGTATTTGGAAAATCAAATCACCTCGGCTAAAATTTCCAATGAACTCAGGATGAAGATTTGTCTGAGAAAGGGCTGTGTGAACCCTCTAGGATTTTGTTCTATGTGAAAAAGAACTACCTCAGTGAGTGACTGGTGGACAGTTATCTCCAAAGGTGGACACTGAGAACTTTGTCTATACTGGGATCAAGTTGCATTGCCATTGTTTGAGGGCAGCAATTGCTGTAGCCGTGTGTGTACTAAATCATGGCACAGAAGGACATTAGCATTAGATGTGACAACCCTGGTTTCAAACATAAGTAAGTTCATCCCATGGACATCATGGTCTTCCATGTGTGTTTTCTAAGAGGCTAGGTCAGGTATCTGTGGCTGATGCCAGGGAAAATCCCTGTAGGATAAAAAGGATAATTCCTTCTCAGGGCTCTACAGGTAGTCTTTATCTTTTGTTTTTATTTTATTTTCCAAATACTTGAAATGTTCCCCAGGTGCTCTGATGAATTCACTTATTATCCTAATTTTACCACTTCTCTTGGGCAGTCGGTTTGAGTTTCATAGTCCAGATCATTCTAAACAAGATGAGACTTGGGTAGATCTTGCTGTTGGAATACATGGAATCATTTCTCTCACGGAGTGCTCCTGCACTAAAAACTACCCCTCCCCTCTGAGCACAAGCCTTTTACCTCCTTTAAACTATTGACACAAGAGGCAACTTGTTGTGTTCAATTTGCTTTATGACTTGATGTGTCTAGCTTCCATTCAAAAGAAAACATTTTAAAGTTAGAGACCTATTTTGAAAAACAGAGAGCTTATGTGCGTAGAAAGCTGGAGCTTAAAAATTTGGGCTTTCTAATCTGGAGATGGTAAAAGCACAGACAGCACATGTTAGTGTGAGCAGAGCCATCCCAGCTGTCAATCAAACTCAAGCTCAGGACCTGAGGATCCTGGTGGCAGCAGGGTGACCATGAGCCATCAATAGGCCCTTTGGCCAATGGCATCCTGGGGTGTACCAGGAGTGTAGTCAATAGATCAAGAGAAGTTCTTCTGCCCCTCTGCTCTGCCCTGCTGAGGTCACAGGGACAACACTCAACACTTATGTCCAGTTCTGGATCCCTCAGTTCAAGAAAAACAGGGAACTGCTGAGAAGATTCCAGAGCAGAGTCCCAGAGATGGTGGAGTGGAGCATGTCCCTGCTGAGGAGAGGCTGAGGGAACTGGGGCTCTTGAGCTTGGAGGAGGCTGAGGGGTGACTTAATTAATGTTTATAAATATGTAAAGGGCAAGTGCAGGAGGATGGAGCCAGACTCTGCTCAGGGACATCCAGTGACAGGACAATGGGTACAGCTGGAATATGGGAGGGTCCATGGAAACATGAGGAGAAACTTTTTCATGGTGAGTGTGACAGAGACTGTAATAGGCTGCCCAGGGGGTTTGTGGAGTCTCCTTCTCTGGAGACTTTCCAGGCCCAGATCTGGATCTGTTCCTGTTTAGTGACAGAATGAGAGGGCATGGCCTGAAGCTGTGCCAGGGGAGGTTTAGGTTGGATACTAGGAAGCACTTCCTTACGGAAAGGGCATTAGACACTGGAATGGTCTGCCCAGGGAGGTGGTAGAGTCACCGTCCCTAGTGGTGTTTAAGGAAAGATTGGATGTCACTTAGTGACATGGTCTATCTGGGTGTTGTGGTGTCAGGTCTTAGGCTGGACTTGATGATCTCAAAGGTCTTTTCCAGCCTCAACAATAATTCTGTGTAATTCTGTGTATAATTCTGTGTGTCCTGCCCTGGGTGTCCCTGCTCAGGCAGGGGTGTTGGACTTGATGATCATTCTACGTCCCTTCCAACCCCTAATGTTCTGTGATTCTGTGATGATTGATGCTGCAGCAAGGGCAAATATTTTTGAGAAATATAATACATATTTCTGAAAAATCAATTCTAAAACTTGCTAAATATTGCAAAGTTTATTGCTATTCGGTGCTGAGAAAGCAAGTACTTCTTTAGTCCCTCATGAGGTACAGAGAAGAAAAAGTTCACAGGGTGTGCTGCTCAAACCTGCATGGGGCTTTTGTTGTTGTTTCTTTTTTAATGCAAGCATTGTGTGCCTGTGGAGTTACCACAGGAGGCTGGCTTTTGGATTAAGATCCACACGGGTTGTTAGAGGGCCTATGCTAACGTGGCAGCATATAGGCCCAATTAATGAGCATCAAAACACCCATGATATCTTGTTATGGGCCTAAGGATGAAACTCTGTGTCCTGGTTGGAGTGAGAACAGAACTGATTTTGTTTGGTGATTTTCCTTCTCAGCTCATCTCCCTCATGCCCTGCCTGCAGCAGTAGCTGTTGGCACAAGCAGTGGCTGCTCCCAGCACTGAGAAGACCCCATAGGCAGAGTCCTGGGACTCTGACTTTGGAGGGGTCAGAACAAGGCCACTGCTGGGGCTTGCACTTGTCTTGGGGGTAAAGAAAGTAAAAGGCAGAACCTGTAGGGAAGCTGTGTCCATAACTAGTGACCCTCAACTGACCAATGAGGGATCACAGCCCATACGGGTCACTCAGTATAAAGCTGAGGGGGTAGGAGATTTAAGCTCTTTTCTTCAGTGGCCAGAATCCCGGGAGGACTGTATCTGTTCTGCCTTTGATCCTGAGTCTGTGTGTCCCTGAATCTGCTTTCAGAATCTGGTTCTTCTCTGCTGCTGAGTCCTGCTTGGGGCCTGGTGCCCGCTCCACAGCATCAGTGGTGATAATAGCTATCAGGGAGTTGTGCTCAAGAATGGATTTGTATGTTTTTATTTATGTTCCATTTTAATACTATTATTTTCATTAAAGATGTTTTAGGTATTCTTTCTAATCAACAAGTCTCTCTCCCTTATTCCCTTTCCCTTCCCCTTTGGGGAGGGAGAGGTGCTAATGGACAGTATCTGTTATCGGACTAGCAGACAGCCCTGCCCCTAAATTGTGACACTGCATCCCCAAAAGAGTTTGGATGAAGTGGACAAGAAAGACTTGAACACAAACACTGAACTATGGCATTATCTGTATTTTTTCATTCTGCATTGAGGAGAAAGCAAGCCCAGCTTTCTTTAAAAAAGGCTTCTGTGCACTCTGAAATATAGCTAGAAATAGTGTTGTGGTGAGTTTTTCCTTGAGAGTTTGATCTGCCCTTGAGAGGGGCCATGGTGTCAAAAGCAGGTCCCTCACCAGCGTGCCACAGGACTGCAGGGGAATTAGTTTGAAGGCTTATTTTGAGTATCATTTCAGGTTGTAACTTTAACAAAGTCCTTAATTTTGAGTCAGTGTGTTTGAGGGAAAAGTTCATTATCCTTTTTCTGTGGATAGAAGTGTGACTAATATCCACCAGGACAACTTATCACCAAACTCCTATTCTTCTTCTCCAAGTATTTATTGACAAATCTAATTTTGAAGCTACTTTCTGCATGCCTAATCTTATAAGTCTATTAATAGTCTCTCTAATATGTTGTTTATAAGCAAACAGATCCATTTTTCAGAAGGGCAGAGAGTAGTAAATCTATAAAGTGATGATGACTTTCTTATCTGGTCAGTAAGACTTATTAATAATTATCAAAAGTTTCTTTGCTACTGCACTTGGTTTTCACTCATCTAAAGCAACTTTTTTTTGTCAGAGCTGTGACTGGAATTATTGAGGATGAACAAAATGCAGTGAGTACCAACACTTGTAATGTTCCTTTATGGAATCAATAAACAGTAAGAAGAATTCTGGGGAGAAAGGTGTAAGTTTAGCTTTCCTAGGCTGTATGTCTTAGTATATGAAGGAGAGACACAGAAAGCTTCATTCTACATCCAGCTTTGCTGTATTTAGGTTGGTGCTTGACTAGCCACATCAAATATTTATGCCTCAGTTCTATCTCTGTAACTGAGGGCAAGCCTCCTGATTTCCATGGCAAAATGCTGCTGAACTTGCCTTAAGCAACACCAGCTTCCCACATCGTAGCCTCATCTGCATTGCAAAGGTGAAAGGATCCATAAGTTAGGATTCGGGGAGGAATAAGGCTTTGTTAGCTGCAGGCACTCACATTGAAAATGGCTGGGTAGGAATGCTGGCAAATTCTCAAGGTTTTCTGCCTGCTGTGTCAATGGAAATCAGGGGATATGACCATTTGCAGCCAAAGAGCAGACTGCTGCAAACAGAGCTGTAAACTTCACTACATCATTCCATTTGCATACATCGAGACAACTGGCAGTTTTCCTGCAGTATGGGAGACATCATTGTAAGCAGAAGGTTTCTCACCCACTGGGAGAAAGATTATGAAATATGGGGGACTGAAAAGCCAGCAGTTTCTCTACAGAAGTTGGAGTCTGTAACAATACTGGAGTGATTTACTCACTTTTATTTTTAGAACTTCATGCTCAATCAGCTCAGTTAATTCCACTAGGAGAGTACAAGCCAGTGTAAATCTGATGTGCTTCTCTCTGTTGACAACAGATCCATACACTCAATATGATTTTGTAGACAGAGATTTTTATTTCCCATTTAGATGAGTAGACTACTCACCCCTCCTTTCCAGTCTGTTTGCTGTAGTTTTTTTCTAGGTAATACAACATTATGCTGAGACGTTATCAGCAATAACTTGGTGACGTCGGCAGCAGAAATATGGTTAGATATATGGTTAGATATGCAGATATTCCCCTTCTGAGACAAACAGAAGAGCCGAGTTACATTAAATTGTAAGGGAATATAATAGATCCAGGTAGTATATATTTATTTGCACACGGTATTATACTGTATATATAATATACATATATATACATATAAACATATATGTGTATTTATATAAATTGAGGCAATTGAGCAAAACCAGGACCCTAGAGAGTTTCTAGCTTGAAATACATTAGTGAAAAGAAAGCATAAATGCACAGCCCAGTCCTTAACTAAAAGTCCCAGGCTGGATGAGGCAAACCTCGATTCAACTACTCTTTGTGCACGATGAATCTCTCTGTGGCGGTATAAACATACCTGGTGATAGACGGGGTAACTGGTTTGGTCACAGCCATCACAGCTGCCCTCTCAGGGAGCTGCAAGAGACAGTGAAGCATGTAGTGATGCCAAAGCAAAAGCAGATGCAGGGAGGCACAGCGCCATGCTCCAAATTTGCCAGGATGTTATTTAAGAAAGGATGTTGTGTGGATGAATAGAACCACTGGTGTGGGGAACACAGCATCCTGGAAGGGGAGAAAAGGGAGCTTTAGTATTGCTTAAGTACCAGCTGTTTCAGGGTGCCTGGGGACATCTGGAGGATAGGCTTTAGGCCAAGCTTCAAAGAGCCTTGAAGATGTTAACTGGGAAACCTTAGTTCCAAAAGTATTGACTGAGGACAGCCTTGTGAACAAAAAGCAGTGGGTAATCATAATGATGCTATTGCTGTTATCAATTCATGGCTAGAACAACTTCCAGAATCAATATTTGGGTAACTTGGGTCAGAAGGGGTGACGTGTCACTTCTTTTCTGCTCAAAGCAGGCCAAAATAGCTGGAGAAGTGGGGTATAAAGCCTAAGAAGTAGTTGCCTTCTCATGATTGTAATACAAAGTACAACCCACTGCCAGTGCTGTCTGCTTCTGGGCCCTGGTTCTGCCTTCTCTGAGTCACTTGCAGGGCTCTGCATATTTCTTGTAAGTCATCTTTGTCCTTTATGCCTCAGAAATGTTATTTTAATAATCTGGAAAAACTTAGCATAAGATTTCTGGATGATAGCTCCCTTACAGGAATTATTTTTTATTTGCAACCACTCCCAAGAGCAGGAATGGTTTTAAGCGGACTACCTATCCCACAACAAATACCTGCTTGGTATTTTTTAATAGCAACTTCTTAAAAATGGGCATTCAAGGAGTTCCTCAACTAAGACATTAGCAACTGTCAGAAACCAGTTTAACCTTCTGAAAGCTAAGATGCAGGTTAAAGTCTATACCCAGCGCAGATAAAGGATTTGCTGAGGGGAAACAGCAAATCATCATATGAAATGTTTTCCTAAATGCAGGCCTGGTTTTTGTGGGCTCCTAGACCTCACAGCATCACAGTAAAGGTCACTGCATTTGAGCTTTTATGTTCAGTTCCCTTCACTCATGAAGATGAACCTGGGGGAAAGGGCTTCAGGTAAAAATGGTCGAAGTGTTTTGTTGTGTTCTGCAGTGTAAAAACCACATGAAAGCAACGTTCACCCTACAAGTTAAGGTTTTAACTTCACCTTCTGTCCTGCACATTTTGGTAATGCAATGTTAGTGCTGCATCTCCAGAGTGTCTACAGCACACTAGACATGAAGGTCTGATTAGATGTTGGGGTGCTTCATATCAGCATTCAGACAGGGAAAACTTGTGCCTATGTTGATGAAAGCTATTCACGTTGATGTGTTTATGATTTGACTTAGGACATATGTCCTTATGAGAAATTTATCTCTGAATGGATCAGATTTTAGACCTTGGAAATGCTAATAGAACTGTTAGGAATAGAATTTCTGCTCATTTTACCAGTTTTTCCACAAATCACTGGTGTAGGGCTCTGTACTTTACTCCCTCTTTTTCAAAGCTGTGTGCTACTCCTTGCTGGGACTTTGCACACTGAGAAGATGCTCATCTGATGGCATGACTGGTTTTGGTTTAGCTGCCTTGTCGTCCTGCTGTGTATGTTCCTGTTCATGTACTCTGTCTCTTTCAGACTGTGTTCTTCATGGTAGTGAATCAGCCCTCCAAAACAGTAGATCTTGCACAGCTCTAATGTCGGAAAGAGCACTGCTGGATGAATGACTCGACTCAATATGGGTACATCGTTCTCCTAAACAGAGCTACGAATCAAGCCAATATGGCTAAGTCATGCCCCCTTCAGCTGGACTATCGGCTGGACCCGAAGTAACGACTGCAATCAATGTGATTGTTCATGCGTCCTTCCTCTTTATTCACAACCATTCTACATTTATAGTGATCCTAAAAGCAAATGTGTTTACATCTTTTACTATTGGTCAGACAGCAGAGCTACAGAAATAGCAGTTATCATCCCCTCGCTGTGTGAAGCTAGCAGTTTCTCAGGCAAAGTTTTGCAGGTGGACAAAGTTCTGTTTTCTACATTCTGAGGGAGGAAGGCAGGAATCTCGTATCAGTACTTCGAGGCCTCTTCAGAATTAGCTACAAGGACAGACTCTCACAGCTCCTTCACAGTTGCTCATTAGTCTTATCAACATGAGTTGTTCACTGACAGTAAATCATGACCTTTTTCTGTGAGAAAACTCTCCACACAAGGATGCATGGTAACAGCTGCTTCAAAGAGAGGATCTCCTTGTTCATATACATGGTGTTATATCAGAAGCCTCTGAGTCTCTAGAGGATACCTTTTCTCAGCCCAGGCATATATGCTGCATTGGCTGGTCAAGTGGAGACGCTATGTTCCAGTTCTTCCAGTAAAGTTGGCATATAAAGAAGGGGTTTTTTTAATTTTTTTAAAATTATTTTTTTTTAACCAGGTTGGGAAGAGGATGAAGGCTGACAGTAAGGAAGGAAAACAACAAAAGTTGAGGCGGTTAAATAATTACACACCTGCCAATTCCTTTCTTTCTGGTTAAAGACTCACCCACATTTTTGTCTGTGAAAAAGTTCATTTAAAGCTGTCTCTCTTGTGCAATGAGGAAAAGAACAGCTCATTCAACATTATAATACAAATCCTAGAATGTTTTCAAATTTCCCTCTTTTGTATGTTTTAAGACTGACAACTATGTAATTAAGCATAACAAAGAGAGAAAGGGTTTAACAAGATTTAGCACAACTTGAGCAACTTAAGGTAGCAGAGGCAAGGAAAGTCAAGGGCAGATACTAAATAAATCTGTGGAGCTACTTGTTGGAGGTGTGCAGGCTGTGTCTGAAGCACTGTTTTAAGGATGGATATGATCACACAGCTACATGCATCATGTATGCTATGGCCTGTGGCCAGGTGCTGCCTGCCCAGGTCCCAGCAATGATAGCAGAGGAGCCAGTTTGTAGAGGAGGTCTGCACAGCCACCCTCAGTTTGTAGAGGAGGTCTGCACAGCCACCCTTCCTGCAATGGCAGCAGAAAGCCCCATGGTTTCTTTAGTCAGCAGAAGAGGAGGCTGAGGAGAGACCTTCTCACTCTCTACAGCTCCCTGACAGGAAGTTGTACAGAGGAGGGTGTTGGGCTCTTCTCAAAAGTCACAACTGACAGGACAAGAGGAAATTCCATCAAGTTGTGCCAGGGCAGGTTTAGGTTGAACATCAGGAAAAAAGGTTATCAAGGACTGCTGCCCAGGGAAGGTTTTGAATCACCATCCCTGGATGTATTTAAAAGCCATGGTGCAGTAGTGTCCCTAGTACAGTTAGGTAATGGTTGGAGTTGCTGATCTGAAAGGTCTTTTCCAACCACAGCAATTCAGTAATTCTGTGAAAACACTTCTGCTTCCAGGGATGTTTCAGCAGCAATGTCTTTGTCTTTCACATACCATGTGTCTAGAGGTAGGTTGGAAACACACTCTGCTAAGTAATAGCCTAGGCTGTACTTTACACTGTGCTTTCCATGTTTGGTGTAGAGAGGGTATACCCACTAGGGCATATCAAGGTCCAGTTGCAGGTAAATCCAATGGAAGAAACTTATCCCATTAAACTTGCTTTAGAGAAGTTAAACATGAAGAGAAGCTCTGCATGTTCAAGTCATTTGTCTTCTTGTGGCTGTTTCATTCCCTTCAGAGCACATTCTCCTTTTCTATATGTGTCTTTAAATACTCAGTTTCTTGGTTTTTGGTTTTGTTTTTGGTTTGTTTGTTTTTACTTATACACATCCCATTTTTCCTGATGACTTTGACAAAACCTTTGTGCTCGTGCAACTATTTCAGCTGTGCTGGTTTTATTTCATAGATATCCATTCATCTATCATTATAATTGTTTGTCTGAAAAGCCCTCCTGAGAAGGATCCTATTAGACCTTTTAAATCTGTGAAGATGGGGGGTAAGACTCCTATTGCCTAGAACAAGATTCTTACAGGTTCATTACAAGTCTAGTTCTATTTATATGATCTCCAAGCAGGTGATTAAAATTTCTGAGCCATTTTCAGAAGTTCTTGCAATTGTCTGAAAGTTAAAACAAACAAACAAAACAAAACCAAAAAAAAACCAACCCAACAAAGATGTGTGTGGTTTGTGGCAAAGAAGTAAGTAAAATAAAATACATTAATTCCATATGCAAGTTTTCCTCATAAAAAGGGAGGGGGAAAAAAAACCTTGATTTTTGACCAACCTTAGTATTCACTTACAAAAGTGTTCTGTCTGTGCAGTGCTTATTGAAGTAAAGTGGTGAGAACTCTGATAAAAAAATGTCATCCCCTGATTGTGGGAGCTCACAAAATGCTTTATCACTATCTGAAAGTCCCATTGGGTCAATACATTTAGTTAAATTCTGAGAACACATTTCCATTGCTTCAAGTATAATTTGAGCTTAATTCAATTTCTAATGAAGTTGAAATATGAGAGGTAAAGCACAGATGAACAAACCTGGCATATCTAAACCACTCTGAAATCGTTTGAAGCCCTCCAAGCATGTGGAAATGCTGAGTCTTTAGCTGGTTATCCATGAATGTTGCACAGATAAGTAGTTTTTATTTCTTATATCCTTTTCATAGTCAGGCACTAACTCCAACTCAGAATAATTTCTTTTAAACTCAGAAGCAGAGAGGATCTGCAGAGCTGATTGTGGCTGAGGTACTTAATTTTCTTTACAATAGTGCATAGTAGGGGACTCTATGTGGGATCTGTGCTGAAAACAGTGTTAATAATTGAGGGATATTTTAATTATTGCTAAGCAGTGGCTTATACAGTCAAGACTTTTGCTGCTCCTCACCCCAGCAGCAAGCAGTCTGTGCGGTCACAAGAAGGTGGGAGACTTCACTGCTGGGACATTTGACTGAAGCATGGATATTCCATGCCATATGATGTCATGGTCAGCATATAAAGCTGGGGGCAGATAAAGGAGGGGAGGGTTGTTCAGAATTATGGAGTTTGTCTTCCCAAGTCACTGTTATGTGTGGATGGAGCCCAGATTTCCTGGAGATGGATGAACAAAGGGAAGTGGTAAAGGAATTCCTTGTTTTTCTTTGCTTGTGTGCACAGCTTTTGCTTTACTTGTTAAACTGTCTTTATCTCAACCCACAAGTTTTCTCACTTTTACTCTTCCAGTTCTCTCCCATATCCCACTGGGAAGAGTGAGTGGGAATTCTGTGGTGGTGCTCAGTTGCCAGCTGGGGTTAAACCATGACAGTGCTATTTTCTTTATTCCTTTCTCACCCCTTTAACATCACTGCCCTGCTAACTTTATAGCATTATACCTTGTGATGCTTTTTCTGTGTTCTTCAGAGTTTTACACCTATTTAAACCTCCTTACAATCACTGCTATAAAAATTCCTGTGCAAGTAACAGAGGCATGTGTCTGCCAGGATGAGTAGACTGTGGACACAGAACTGTCATCTCCTCCTGTCCGTGGGAGTTCTCCATGTGATGAGACAGCAGGGCTTTTTGCCAACACTTAGCCAACATTATGAAGTGTGTTGCTCTCTTTCTTCAGGATATTTTACTCTCACCACTTTTGCCACTTTTCTTGGGGCTTAAATAATGATGGGACAGGTCTGCTCCCTGGTGATTCCCCCACTCTGAAGCTGCATCTGCTTTGGTCTGCACTGAAGTGGCAGGAGGAGAAGCTGACTCCACTGGCTCTGAACAAGGAATGCTGAATCCGGGCAGTTGCAAATAGATATGAGGCCTTTTGTTTTTTCCACAGTGACCCTGTTACTGTGCCTGTTATATAAAACTGATGGAGGCAGACAACTCTCAGGAATTGTAGAGTAATGGTAGGGGTTGGAAGGGACTTGTGGAGATCGAGTTCAACCCCCTGCCAGAGCAGGGTCACCCAGGCCAGCCCACACAGGAACAGATCCAGGTGGAGTTGGAAAGTCTCCAGAGGAGACCCCACAGCCTCTCTCTGTGCTGCCTGTTCCAGGCTCTGTCACTCTCTTTTCCTTATGTTGAGGAACACTTTAGAGAGTTGTCAACCCATCTCACTGTCTGCTCTTCTAACCCACAAGGATGCTATAAGAGGTAGTGACAAATCTAAAGTCAAGGTGGACACCATCTGCTGCTTTCTCTGAATCTACCCATTCAGTCACACCAGCTAGTGCTGGCTTTATCATTTAAACAAGCTGACTTCTAGTCTAGGACCTTCTAAAATTAGCAGTGTTCAGTCATGCTTTATTAAATTCATTGTATCCTGTAGCATCCCAGATGATTCATTAAAAACCAAACCAAAACCCCAAACTTTAAAAATGGCCTAATGAATTCCTCAGCATAATTAATATTTCAGTTCAGGCTAGCCCCAAGTATTTCTAACACCTAGAGTTTCCACATGTAAAAATAAAAGACAAAGGCAAACTGATCCATGTAGCTGCAGCTGCCAAGCCTTGGACTATTCAATTCTATCTACAAAGTTCTTAGCATCAAGGTATTTTTTGGCTATGTTTTGTGAAGAAATAGAGATGGGGAAACTTACTAATTTCCTGTAGGAAGGCCATACTTGTGGTGAATAAATATCAACCTCTTTTTTTTTTTAATAAGGCTTTGGCCGCAAAATCTCTTGGGCACATTTGATAAAGTTATTAGGACCCACTCTTCAGCACCCCAGAAATGATTTCTTCAGGAGAAAAAGTGATACTGGAATAAACTCTTTGTTACATCTGCTAAAGTTGAGGTCTTTGTAGGCTTTGAAATGTTAGGTTTGCTGTTTATTAAACATGCATTACTTTTTTTTTCAGTTCCAGCTATGGGTTATAGTCCAGCTGCTTGGGTAATCAAAAACATCATTATTTTATACACAGCTATATTGTTGCAAACGAATGCACCACAGCTGCCAGGCCTGACTGCTGGTGATCATATCTGCAATGGCAGAACTGAGCCTCAGTCATAACTGATAACTGATCTCGTAGTCAGTTCCTTAATCAAACAACATGTCTGGACAAAATACTTGACTCTTCCCAACAAAAATCTGCATGATGCTCCTCAATGCCAAACAGGCCTCTGTATCTGTCTTTACGATTACAGTTTTATCACCTTTGTGGAGAGACCTCTAACTAGCTGTCCTTGGCAGAGCAAAGGAAACATCATCTGTGGCTTTATGGGCTGTGTGCATTGTCTGTAGTAGTGTTTATTCTCTGAAGAAAGCTCTAGATACTAAGAACATGGGTACAAACCTAGTTAATGCAGAAAGGAGACCCTTCAGTCTTATTCATGGTCAGCAAGTTCTTTGATAGCAGCAAAATTCTCTGTTTTCTGGTGTAGTTGAGCCCCCAGAGCAGGAGCCATGGCCCTGTGAGGGAGCAGGGGAGAAGCTCCTTGTGGTTCTGAGAGGTCCAGGACAGTGTCCCACAGACTGAAGAATGGTGGGCTCATCAAGAACACTGAAACCTGCAGAGCTGTTAAACATGCTACCATCATGACAAAGTGTGGTGATATATGTAATATTAAGAAACACGTGTTAAAACAAAGGCAAATGTGAGAGAAGAAATGAGAAAACCCCATACTCACAAACAGACACTGATCATTGTTCAGGCTGGTAAAGCCAATTACTCCCTGTGGCAAAACAGTCTTTTTTTTTTTTTTTTTGGTAACTAACTTCTTCAAATTTTCATTTTGTGGGTTGAAATATTCTATATTCAGTGGATTCAAAAAGCTATTATTATCACTTGTAATTATTATTGTTCTAAAAACAGTATGTTTGGGCATTTCCCAGAATAAGGCTAGGATAAAATCCATTGTGCTGCCTGCTTTACTCATGATAATTTTGACATGCGTTCCTTTTAACAATTGTTATGGTACAGATTATGTTTTTGAGCTAATCTGCCTTTTCACACCTCCATGTAAAGCCATCCTGAATCTCACAGTCCTTTTGGAAATTTAGTAAATAAATTGAAGAAGGTTTTTTTCAGTACTTGATGTGAACAAGATCTTTTGGAATTTCCATCTACATTAATTTTAGTCGAATGATAGTTGTGGGTGACTGGTATTTATCTGAAGATCAAACTGCTGCAATAATCTAGAGATACTGGAGTGGGCAGAATCTGGGATGTATGGTGAGGGAAAGGTCTAGCAAGGAAAAACATTTAGGATTTGTATCTGTGGGATGCACATTTCCTGGAAAAAGAGATGGACACTGAAGCCAGAATCTAAGGGACAAATACTTGATGGGAGATGCAGAACACTTGAGAGGGTCTTGGACTATGGGGCATGATAATTATTCAGAGACTAAGTAGTGAGATGAGAAGACAGAAGATACCATATATTTGAGAGGAAGAAAAGTAGAGCTAAGGACTGGAAAGCATAGGACCTGAAAGGGCTGAAGAAATAGTATGAAAAATGGGTGGTTAAATGGGAAGGAAAAGCAATCTGGTGAGCAAAGACCATGGGACTGGGATGCCTGAAGGGCAAACAATTGTCCTGGCCAGGTCCCAGAGCAGAACAGGCATGAGAAGGACATGGGGAAAAATCACTACAGAGATGGAGAGGGAGCAGGAGGGATAATGTGTGGGAAAGAATCCACCAGCTGGGTAGGACTTTGGGGCTGGCACTGGGAGCAGAAGGAGCAGGGCTGGCTGCAAGGGTCTGCAATGCTGTAACCTGCTTTCTTTCACAGCTCTTGAGGTTAGGAAGCAAATGTGATATTTTTCACTCAAAAAGTAAATTGTTATATTGTTGTGGTTTGTTTTTTTCTAAGTATAATACATATACATATATATGTATACATGTATATACATGCACTTACCTCCCGGAGAATGGCATTTCTGTTACAGCTATCTGGTGCTTCACCTGCTGACCTGGTAGGAAAGCTTAAATCTTGCATTTCTCAAATTTAGCAGCCTTATGTTCTTAAATGTTGGTTTTGTGCAGGAATGCACATATATGTGTTCCTAGCTATAAACCCAAAGACATGTCAGAGCATATATCAATTCCACAGGACTCTAATTTGTATCCATAGCTGATTTGTACAAGGATTTACATTCAAATGAAGTAAAGTCCAGGGATTTTTCTAGTGGAGATGATTTACAGGACACAGGATTTTCCTCCAAGGACTTTTAAGTGTGTTAGTTACGAAACAGATACTGTGCTTAGTTAGTTATATTGCCAGCTATTTCATAGTCACCAGTCCTAAATAGACTGAGATGTCTTGTCTTGGCAGTCTTCAGATCTGTTATTAGCCTGTGAAAATATTATTTAAACTTGGGGAAATTCCTGTAGTTATTATTTCAAAAACTGGGAGATGGATTCCTCTGTTTATAGTCTTTTGAGAAATGAATGTTTTAACAGGAAGGAATGTTTTTTTTAAATACATGCTTCTACCACAAGCGTTTCTTAAAACAACATCACAAACAAAAGGCTTTCTTTAGCCAATGTGGTAAACAGATTGCATGTGATTATGGGAAGGGTGAGTTTTATTATTGTTTCTACATCCAAAATCCTGATTGGAATTGTATCATCTAGGTTATTGTTTTCTGGGTATTTCTGTGGCTCTTTTACCCAGGATCTTGGCCAACATAGTAGGGTAGATGTTAGCCATCTATTTTCCAGTACCGTTGGCTTCAGCAAGATTTATTTTAGCAGGAGCTTCACTATCATTTTCTATCCAGCTGTGGAAACATCTCCCTCCCAGCAACTTAACCACACTGAGCATTGAAAAGCTGAAATTCCAAAAGGAAATTAGTTGGGCAGGAATCCATGGGACAGGTGGTGGGATGGAGCTGGGCAACAAATTTGGACATTGTTAAACCTGGAACTGCTTTGAACAATCCTGCCTGAGGAAAGTGCAAGAATTTATTATATCATGACCTGGCAAAAACCTTTATAAGCAACATATATATTTAAAGGCATTGTACTGCCACTCTGCTATAACACCACCACTGCTAATGTTCCCTTCTTTGGAAGGCATAACACTTAAGGTATTTTAGCAGTGTATTAGCTATCAGCCATGTGAGAGGGAGGAGAAAACATCTAAGTAGGATTTGTTGCCTCTCTGTGGCCTCCTTGCTATATTGCCAGGCAGTTCAGGTTGTGTTTGCAGTGCTGTTTTTGTGAGATTTTTCCCATAGAAGCTGAATTCTTCCCATAGTGCCTGTGAAGTGCCGTCTTTGAGCAAAGCATATTAAAAGTAATAAAATATAATACAGTGTGTGGGTAGTGGTTGTGCCTCAGCTACGAAAGGTATTTTGCATCTTTTTGTTGTTTCTAATAGCTTGAGGAAATATCCGTCTTCTTATATTTATTTACAATTAGAACAGATATCTGTGAATTTATTTTTTTTTTCTTTTCTGATTATCTGAAATTGTAATTTTAATTCCCTAGCTCAGTCATGGTTTTTGTGTACAGTCTTGTTCCTGGACAGAATAAGTGCCGTTCCTAGATTTGAAGCATATGATACACATTCTCATGTGAACAAATACAGAATTGGATTTCTTTGACCAATTGCCAATATTTGTTTAAAATTAATGATATTCATTAACTTCCTTGCCACAAAGCACATTCACTGCAACAAGGGTGCATGGCCTGGGATTGATCCATCCTCCCCCTTTATGGCATCAGGCTTTCTATAATATGAAGCAGACTGGGAACCACTGTGCTACAGTTTTAGTGGGAAATAAACACAAGCTAAGCAAATTCATTAAAAACATTAAACAAACATTTACACAAAATCTTCTACAGTATTTGCCTACCTCTTATTTGAGCCACTGACCTAAAAGGAAATGCTCCAAGCAAAATGGGTCTTGAAACCATTTACATCATTGTTCTTGTACTAATAATCTTGTGGATTTATTACTTTCAGAACATTTTATTGCTGTTTGCACACTACCTTGGGTTTTTTGAACTCATTATGTTTGCCATTATTCTATATTCCTATATGAGAAATGCTCATCCGCTTTCCCAGTAACCTTGCAACATTTCTCATAATATTTGCCTATATCCTATATTCCATACTTTGTATTGGAAATGAATGTTATAACAATAAGTAGTAAACCTTATTGTCATTCATTCGTGTGAATAGCAACTATTCGGCACTTGGAAGTACAGGAGAAAGAATGCTAATAATTGGTTTTAAAAACCAGGGTTCTGTTAGTCTCCTTTGTCACAAATACACATTCATTTGCATTTGTATCTTCCTCCTTTGCTGCCTGCACAAAGAAAAGTGCAGATGCTATGATTACTCCTACAGCTTCCAGTCCTACTGGAGGCTTCTCAGTCCTCTTTGTGACAACCGGGGTTTGGAGCAGGGAGGGCACCCTGGGCTCACCAGGAGCAGGCACAGAGCTCTGCAGCTTTGCCATCTTTCTAGGTCACGGTGATATCCTTGGGCACTGCAGGATCACAGTGCCCGCAGCTAGCAGAGCAAACTGTGCCATGATTCTGTGATGACAGCTGAGCGAGAAGCATCTTTCCGGGGAATGTTGGGCTGAGCTTGACCAGTCTGACATTATGATGGGGCCAGATACCAAGCCCTCTGAGGCAGGCAGGCTGGCAGACCAGCAGCTGGGTTCTTTGGGCCAAATCATATATTTATGGCAGCAGAGGAGGAATAAATGGCTGGAGTTTCCCTGTTCCTTTGTGTAAGGAATGCTCCTGCATTCTCCCTGTGCTGCTATGCAAGGCTTCGGATACCCAGAACTAAAGTACCAGCTAACACAACACTTTGAGGCAACAGGCATTTTGCTAAGAATGTTCTTTTATGCTCCACTTATCTTCTTTGTTAACTCACAACAGGCATTTGGTAACAATTTATTTGGAGAAACAAACAACCTGCTAAGTGTAGATGAGAAAGCATAGGAAAGGAACAATGAGAGACAGCCCTTTGCTGTAGCAGAACCTTACGCACACTTGAATCTGCGATATTATAGACATGGGGTTTTATTTTCCTTTTCTTTTTCCCCTCCACAGAAAATGTTGACACACTTCTGAGACCTAGTATTTAATTTTGTTTCTAGAAAACATTCACTTAAAGAGCCACTGATTTTCTACAGACTTACATGAATCTTTCCGTAATGGGTAGAAGCTGATACTTACCTTGGGACACATTAAACTCTTTCTGCCAGCTTATATTTGGACCCATATTGTGAATAAGAATGCAATGGTATTTGCAGGAGGGAGAACTAAAAAGGGAATGTCTTTTACATCATAAGGAAATTACTTTTCAGATAGATTCAGTCTTGGACATCCTGCCTCTGACCTGTGACTGGAAATATTCTGCAATTGTGTCCCTTTTCCTTATTGAAGGTTTAGTAACATCTGTGGGCATAAAGCATGCTGGTTTTAGTGATGGAGGACAGTTGATAAAGATAGCCAAGCTGTTCTGTATCTCACTAGCATCCACATATAAGACACCAACTTCCTTTGAGTGCAACTTCAAGGGGTGGTGAAGACAAAAAATCTTGTACACTTAAGTTTGTATTCCAATAGTCTCATGCAAAGACAAGATGACTCTGTGCTATTGTCCTGATTTCAAAGGACAGCACATCACACAACAGCTGAAGCAGGAAGAGACCTCTGTAGATCACCTAATCCAACACTGCTGCACATACCAGAGTCACAGGTGGGTTGCATAGGGCAGTGTTCAGTTGGGCTTTAAACATCTGAAAGGTTGGAGACCCCTCCGCAACCACTTTGGGATGCCTCTTCCAGTCTTTGGCTATTCCTACAGTAAAAAAACCCCAAAATTAAATTAAAAAAAAAAAAAAAGCTTTAAAAAGATTTAAATTGACATCCTTGTATTTCAGTTTCTTGGCTTGTCAATGAACACAACTGAGAAGAGCCTGTCTCCAGCTTCTTTACTGCCCCCCTTCCCCTTCAGTTATTTATACACATTGATAAAATCCCCTCTTGAGCCTTCTGCTCTCCAGGCTGACTGACCAGTCCCAGCTCTTTCAGCCTTTCTTTGTGCATCAGATCTGTCCTGGTTTGGGTGAAAAGTAAGCAAATTTTATTCAGTGATTTTGCTTTACAGCTTAAGTTTCTAACTAACTGCACTTTCTAGAGTTGGAGGCATGTTTTGCAGACAGTTTCTGTTTCTGGCAGAGATAACTCCTCATGTTTACAGTTACTGCCAGGGATGGAATGCAAAACCAAGGCCATTGCTAGAGTTTGTGTGTTGCACTGGGGG
>JANHGL010001888.1:0-37031 GCA_024611195.1 Ceyx melanurus
TTTTTTTGGAATCGTGGGAGGTGTAAGTAATGAAGTGTTGTGAGGCGTAATCCCGGGGTTTTCAAAAGGTACTTTTTATATCTGTGGTTTTTTTTTTTTTTTTTTTTTTTTTTTTTTTTTTCTTCCTGAAATCTTTGCATGTGCAAGTAAGGCTTTGGGGGAACCCCCCTCTGGGACTGTGACAATCTCTACAGTTAGTAGGAACTTTAATTAATTTGTGAATTAGGGTTTATTAATTGACTTTTCCTTATCTGAGCAGCTTTTTATAACCCGAAGCTAAGTTTGCAAAGGAAAGCATCAAGAAAGAGTTTCCATGAAATCATATACAGAGACTTTACACCCCCTCCTGTTAAACATGTTGCCTATATTCTGTTATCTAGTGTGGAGAGGATCTCTATCAAAGCATATGCCATGCCATAATACTTCCCCTGATAATAATTTTCTACTGGGTTAGTTTATACATTCTTATACCTTTCTGCCTGTGCACTAACGAAAACAACATGTTCTCTCTTAATGTGAAGATCAAAACCTGAATACTACCCAGCCTGGCAAAGGTGGTTTAAATAATGTTTTCTAAAACATTAAGTTTTGCAGTAAAATTTCTAATACTGCCTTTTAAGATTGACTTTCCTCAAAATACCTATAAACTTGTCTTCTGTTGCCTCTTTAAGGACTTGAGGGTGTCTCCATGTATTTTCTTCCTTAGGGCACAGTAACTGGCTTTTCCTATGTTTATACACTGGAATTAAAACCAGGCTGAAAACTAAATTACAATAAGGTGTTTTTTTCTCTCAGACTAAGCAGTACACAACTCTAGAAATAATTCTGTTGATTTTTGTGTGAGTCCTTGTGGTGCTTGACAGTGTGTACTGTGAGAAAACGTGTCAGAATCTCATCCCAAAAAACTCAGGAAAAAATCCCTCATGCCTTCCCATCTGTGCAAATGAGAAGAAAGAGATGGGTTTTCTCCTCTTACATCCTAGAAACAGATTGTGTAGGCCTACTTGCAGCCAAACATTACCATTTATAGTGAGTATGCTGAGACGTTCTGGTATATTTTCTGATGATGACTACAGAAATACCAAGAGTTAAAATATTTCCCAATATTTTCTTTTTCCTAGACAAAACATCAACGTGCTGAGCTCAGTTATCTAGTTGACAGACCCCGACGAGTGAACAGGTATGAGCTCCTTAGCCTTGTTTTCCCACTGCATGCTTTAGCAAGTCTGAATGGGGTGCAGAAATGTGTTTACTGCAGATGTGAAATAGTAGTAAAGCAATGGGAAATTGACTGTATGTGGATGTATTAAATAAAACACTGCCGACTAAATTAGTTTGAATTACTTTTTTTCTGAACTGGTTTCAAAACCAACTGCAAAGAGAACAAAATCTCATTTCGTATTAGTCTAAAACGTGCCTGAAATACTTACGAATGCTTCTGTAGGGTCTTCCAGAAGACATTGGTGTCTCTGAGTTAAAATTTAGCTATCCAGCTTAAGTAAATGCTACCAAATTATTTATAGCGATTACATGAAGAGCAGGTGGAGTAATAATGCTTATTGTCCATTTCAACTAGCCTGCCAAGGTCTGAAAATGCCAGTTTTGTTTATGGTGGACAGAGCACCTCTGCAGAAGCAGTGCAGCAGGCAGGAGTGGGTGAATGCAGCACCGTGTTTGGCCATGTGATGGCAGAAGAATGTTTTATGAGTTCCTCTTTCATGTTTATTCTAATGTAAAGATGTTTCTGTGTCTAGTTCTGCATTCCAGGAAGCAGACATAGTAAGCTCTAAGGACAGTGGTCATGGAGACAGTGAGCAAGGAGACAGTGATCATGATGCCACTAATCGAGGTCAATCCTCTGGTAAGTCTGATAAGAGAATGGAAATAGTAGATCTTTAAGTAGGAAGACTAGAAAGAACAGTTGCTTCGAGGAATATAATACAAGAGTGGCATAAGTAATGTAAGCATATTGCATGGGAGGCTGGGTTTAAGTCAGCTTACTGCTACAGTTATCTGGTCAGGGAAACAATTCTGAATCCCCTTCCTTCACAGGCCAGAGCTTATTTCATTCCTTTGGTTAGGTGGGGGTTGGTATGTTATTCTGTATCATTTGCTGTAACAAAACTTCTGGCACATGAAACTAAAGTTATTGGTGCATTTTATAGCGGTGTTTTGGTTTGGTTTGGTTTTTTTTCTCTCTCCTCTTTTTCCTCAACAGCAGATTTGCAGAATTTCAAAGCTTAGGCAATTTTGTTTAGTAGGCACTTCAGCTGGCATAGCAGTGTGAAGTGCAGGGGGAGTTCCCAAGGGAAAGAATGAACCCAGTGATTGAATGACAGCCAGGCTGTGAGGATTTTTGCTGGGGATCAGTGGAGTCACATTGGATGCTCTGAATGTGTAATACCTTAGCATTTTTTGAGGATTGTTTTTTTATTCAAATTGAGGCTCCATATAGTATAAGTGATCTCCATGTCAATAAAGCTGAGGTATTCTTAAGTACATTTCTTTCAGTCCTGACAGACATGAAGTGCTTTAAGAGGCTATGATTTGTATCACCTAGAAAACATATACATTGCAGTGTTATTCCCATGTGTACAGCTTGCTGTCTTTGCTCTTATACTGTCAGATTTCTTCTGAAAGGGACATTTGTTCAGAGCCTGTGCATTAGAATTCGTTCTCACCCTTGCACTACATTTTAGCCACAAATGCTTGTGCTTTCTTCCCTCTTCCCACCTCCCTCCCTACCAGTCTCCAAAGGACTGGTATGTCTTGATTCAATACAGTGATTTCTTTCCCCTTGTTTCCTCTGTCTCTATCATAGATCAGGGTTTGCTACAAGTGTGTAATGCAAAATACTGCCGGAGTCTCTCCAGTCATACATTTTTTTCCCCTGACCCACAGTCTTAGAAGATGCCAAGGCAATGAGCACAGTACTGTCACAGCAGTGCTGCCTCACCAGTGTGCTCTGTTAACATCCTCTATTTTCTTGCTGCTGTAGTCACTGTGCCCTTAACGATGGGAAACCCAGGCACCAGGGGAAGAGGAGGCTGCTACAGGGCCTCTTTATATTGCTGCAAGTCATTAATATGCAGACCTAATGAGACTCGAGAAGAGCCAAGAGTCTCCGGAGCTCCCTGCTTCTTGCAGGGCTTCATGCTAAGTGAACAGAGTGTCTATTTTGTGTCTGGGAACCTGACAACAAACCAGGTCTTGCCAGAAGTTTACATCTGAACACAGAGCCTCTTTCATTTTTGGCCTATATATGGCGTATGATTTATTGTTGTTTTAAAAAGCCATGTATTTAGACTCCCCCCCACCCTTTCTTTCACACTGTTTCTGATGCAGCAATCAGTGCTACTGAGTTATAAAAAGCTCCCTCTCCTCCTGCCCTCCCTGCATTCCTTTTTTTTCCCTCTTTTACGCATTTTACTGCAGCAGTCATCTCAATGAACATTTCAATCAGCTTAGTCCCTCAACATAATGAACCATAATAACCAAACAGGAGAGAAAAGAATAAACATCTGCAAAAGGGGCTGGATTTGACTGATGGTGGGAATATAATCATATAGTTGCACATCAACTGAAAGCTATTTTCTTTTAGATGCATTCAGTGCTGTTATTGTTGTGCTCTTTGTTCTTCCTCTCCATTTTAAAATAAGTAGTCTATCTCAGATAAGAACACTGGAACTACTGTCAAACTTGGCATTAGTCCCTAGCTGGGTAAAATCTTCATTTTCATAATTTCTGTTTTATCAAACTAGGGGAAAAAACCCCTATTCTATACTTTCAAAATAATTTCAAATCATTTAAGAATCTGCTGTGATTTATGAACTTCAGTGGTGATTACATAGGAAATAATGAAAGCTGACAATTAGGTTTGGTCTACTTACAATTAACAGCTTGAACTGAACCCTCAGATGCACAGAGCTTCCAAATTAATATATTAGTGCTGTGATTTGAGAATAATTTGCATGCACAATTTTTAAATGCTAGTTACAAATACAAATTCAAATACAAGTCTCTGTAGAAACTGCTTTAATCTTCTATATATGTATAGTGTAGTTTTCCTGTAAGTTTTGGGATGAATCCTGCTGTTGTGGTGCAAAGAATGTGCTCCTTGACCTCAGCAATAACAAGATATTTTGATATCAAACTTTCACTCTTGCTATTAGCTTTTGGTGATTTTTTTTTATGAGAGAAAAAAAAAGAGCATAAATCTTGTTTGATCTTGAATGGCTAGAGGAAATATCTGAGGGAATGCTTTCCCAGTTTAGCAATCATGGTTCTCTATAATAAATTCTTTCTAAATTATTGAAGGAAAACACAGTAGTTGATAACATGGAAGAAGTTTAGGATGTTTTTTTCAAGATGTTATCTGATTTCATTCAGCATCATATTTGTTTGCAAAAGCATGATATTTGCATCCAAAAATGTTTAGTAGATAATTCACTGACAAATAAAACTCACTCCCTAACAGTTTTAGTTAGCAGCATGTTCTGCTCACAAAACATCTTTTTTACTGTTGTGTACATGGCTTATGTTACTTCCACCAATGAACAGTCCTGTGGGCACAACTAGCTATTCTAGAGGGGCTAGGGTAGCCAAGCTGACTGTCAAAAGTCATGGTCTAATATTAATTGGGAAGGAAAACAGGATGAAAAGCTGTCCCTGTGTCATAGATTTTTCCTGCATAGTTATTTAGTGAAAAGTCTGAGCTAAGCTGTTCTGGGCACCATAGCATGTTTTACTATGTTTTGAAATAAGATTCTAGTTCACTTTTTCATAAAATATATTTTCTTAATAGTGGTTTAATCACTGTTTCCAATATAAGGGATTCAATTTGGTCGTATTACAGTACCACCTGAATGCCTTGTAATTATCCACATTTGTACCTACCTTAACAACCACGAAGTACAAAAGTACTGTCATCTGCATTTAGCAGGGAATGGCAAGTAGTGTGATACTCAAGAGCCTAATTTTCATGGACTGAGTAGTCATTTCATTGACTGGGAAAGGAATGGGGGCTTTTTGGAAAATGACTTTCCAAAGGTGAAGAAGCACAAGAAGTTCTTGGCAGAGAAAGGATTTCTGAAACCCCAAGCGTGCGTTCTAATTACTTACACTCTTAATTGTCTAAAAATTATTGAAACAAAAGCTGCTATTTGTTGTTGAACGAATGCAACTAATGCAACACTACTACCTATTATTAACACACTGTATTTCAATCATGTTCTGTAGGAGTAATTTCCAAGCATGAGGTTAGTTTATTTCCCATGGTTGATTAAATTCTTGGCCTCCCTTGTGAAAATGACGACTTGGGTGCCAATTAATACTCTGCGTGTGTGTATGTTTAAATTGTATGATTAGACACCTGTCCTGTAAGATTTGGACTCATGCCATCAACTTATTTCATATGGTTGCTCACTAGCTACTCAGCTTTCTCAAGCCAAACACGCAGAGTGCTCCACAGTAATACCTTTGTTTCACCTTTTTCCCTGAACTGGCATGATTTCTTAGATGCACTTCAGGAAGGAATACTGATACTGAGTAAATGTACTGTCAGGTATATACTATTAAATGCCTCAGCTTTTTTTATAATCTCCTCTGTGCAGTACTGGGCAGTATGTATTGGTGACTGGCTGAGATCTACAATTAGGTTTCCATTAGTGGACTGTATGAAGGAAACTGGTAGGGTTCTAATACAAGGGACCGGGTAACACATTGCCTCACAGCTTCTTGGTCCAGATTAGGTAAACCCCAAGAGTGTTAGTCTGCATTATTGCAGAAGGGCTGTGAGATTTCTGTGTTCATCAGGAGAAGAATTTGAGAAGTCAGAGAATGTTAGTGATAAAGGGACAGAGAAGTATTACTTCTGAGCCTATGCAGAATGGCAACTAAATCCTGTTTTGAAGATGACTTGGGCTAAGAGTCTAACTTGGATAAAGTGAGAGTGAACATGAAAATGGCTTAGAAAAGTGCTCTGACTCAAGCTGAGAATGTTATTTTTTTTTTTTTCCCACTCTTCTTTCCTTGGGCTTCATGCTTAATAATGTTCACATCTCACTGGTCCAGCTAGAGCTTTGAAGTTGAGATTTGGAAGAGCTGAATATTGAAGATGTTTGAGTTTTTTCATGTTCTCATGCAGATGAAGTCAGCTTTATCCAAGGCAGCACACCAATTACTTAGGAAGAAAGAATGCTAATAACTTCATTTCATAAAGCCCCAATTCTTCAGTAGATAAAGTCTTCTACAAAGGAGGTTAGCATCATTATCCTTATTTACAAACACAAAGTATGAATTGTAGGGAATTGAACAAGTTGCTCAAGGATAATCTAAAATGGATAGTTGTTCTAGTAATGGAGCTCTGAAAAAGAGGCCTGTTTCCTTATGTCACACCTATCTCACATCTAACTAGCTTGTTTTTGTTTTAAGAAAAAAGCTATTTAATTCAATGTAAAAGCAAAGTTATGAAAAAGTGACATGTTGGGGAGAAAAAAAACCCTCTCAAAAACAATACTACAAAAATATACTTTGTCAACATTTAATTTGTATTTTTGCTTGTTATTACATTTATTCAATAATACATATGAATGTGTTCACACTGAAAGCTTGGTGTAGGGCTCTTTTCCCTTAATTAAATTAAGAAAGAATATATTATTTAAAAATGGTTTTAGGCCTAATTTTTGCTTTGATCTAAACTGTCTTTCAAACCATTTAGTATTCATGCACATTCAAAGTTTGGGTTTTCTCCTTTTGAAATATGAAAAGGAAGCAAACTGGGAATATGCTTCAGAAATGCAAGACTACCAAGGTTCTGATTCAAAGCACCTGAGTTCAGGAAACTTTAGATGCTGGTAGCAAACATAGTGTTTAACTTCTTGCCTAGTTTTTTGTTCCCTTTGAGGGAGGGGTGGGGGCTTGTTTCCCTTCAAAATCTGCAAAAATAATGTTGTGTGAGAGCCCATATTGCCCACTGGCCTATCTAGTAATAAGTGATGAACAAATAGGACTGAAATATCAGCCTTTGCCATGAGCTCTACATGTATGCTGTGTTTGAAACAGTGAAATGCTTATAATTTTTCATCACTTCACTACACTAGAATATCTATTTGTATCCACTGAAGACATCTGCATCTCATAATTCAGAGTCACCTTTAAAACCTTAGTTTATGTGCATGCAAGGTCTTGTATGATAACTAAATTAAAAATATAAAGCATTTTTATTTAATGTGGATTTGCAATTACGATGGATAGTTTACTTCTGAAGGATCATAAATGCAACCAGATCTATGGGGGGGAGGGAGATGAGATGGAAATGTTCTACTGCCGAACAGTTTTTTTTTTACCAATCAAGAGCATGATTTAGCACAGAACTCTCATACATGAAAGAGTTCTGTGCTAAATGTCTTACTTCATTTAGTGTGATATATCCTTCCTTCTTGGAAAACAGCAAATAGCCTTTCCCTCCCCCAGTTTTAAATGGTTTTCAGTTAGAAACAAGTTCTATACCATGACTCACAGGAAAAAGGTGGAGGAAGAAGTGCTAGCATTCATATCATAGTCAGTGTACATACACGGGTGCCCAGGAATTTCAAAATCAGACTGCTAATTTTTATTTTCTGCAAAAATACTAAACCATGGACTCCATTCTGCATCCATTAAACTCTTAGGAAATGTTGTGACTGATTCAGGTAGGAACAATAGCAAACCCAGAATTCCTCTGAACAGTTTGTTCCCATCCTAAACAAGAATTTACATTCTAGCTGGGTGTTCCAGCAGTGTATATTAAAATTAATATGTATATGTATATAAAATTATTTTATTCGCTTTTACAAGTTTTCATCTTCAAGAGGGGAAAAGTTTGTCATACAAACTTACATTTTATATCCCCTATATTCATTACTTTGTTAATTCAAAATCCTGATTTATAGTGTCTATATCATCTCTTTTATAATAAGCTGTTATATAATACTATTCAGTGAACTGCAGTAGACAAGCAGTATTCAAAAGGGAACTGAAAAAATATTTGGATAGAGACATTTTGCAGTTTAGCAGCTGATGTGAAAACAAAATAGCAAAATGGAGGATAATTTTCCAGGGGAAATAAAAATCCATGTAGGGAAAAAAAGGGTCTATCTTTGAATATCTTAAACCCAATATTATTATAATATCTCCCTCCTTACTGACTATAGAATATAATTTAATATTTATCTGTAAGTTTTTCTTCCTCCTGCTGTCTTTCAGGAAATGTGGATTTAATATGGTCACTGGTCCACTGTTAGGAAAATGTAGCTGTAATCATTTTCCTATTAAAAGTAATTTGTTGTTTACATGTAGCTTTGCTAGGAATTATGAAAACTGAAATAATCATTTTGTGTTCATTGTTACTTAGATCTTCTGAAAGGTAAAAGATTCATAACATAAGATATATTTTTGTGAGGACATTTCAATATGTAAGCTATACACATGCATGGTTTTATAGACTTTGTTATTTCTTTCTGGGAAGCCTGTACTTGAATCTTTCTTTTCAGTCCTTGATAGAAACTACTACTACAGAATTTAGAACTATACAATTTCTGCACTATGCCTGATGATCTTCCTCTGATTCCTTAATCATATCTGCAGTTCACGTTTGTATTCTTCAACAGTTCACTGATCAGTAATTTATTTTCAGACTTCTGCATGCCAATTATCAATGCAAGGTTCTAATTGAAACTGGACCTAGCATTGTATATTACTTAACTTAAAAGTCATTAAAAAGTGAGATTAATCTGAAATAAAAAACTTTTTTCTTTCTTTCTTTCTGCATATTTATTTCTGACTGTCTTTACTACTCAAGCACTTGTTGATAACTCAGAAATATTCTTGCTTGCTGAAAAGGTCTCTTTTTGTAGTGTGAGATATTGCGTAAATATTACTAATAGAAGTCAAATTATGGTTCAAAACAGTGGTAGAATCCTTAATACTAATCCTCATGTTGGAGATCAAGCTAATCCAGTTCTTTACAATGTTGGCTGGTGAATGAGCTACATTGCATGAATCTTATTACAGCTGTTTAAATTTTTTTCCCATTTCTCTTGTTAGTACAGTAATTTTTTTTGTAATTCTAATGCAATGCATGCAAATGCAATGTTTAAAACAGAATTAGTTCAGTTTTGACATACTTCTCTTCTAAGACACTCAGTTCTCTTTATAAATACAAGAAAAATATACTTCTTTACTGTTCTGCTTTTCTGTACAATGTCAAACATCAACTTGGAGATGCTGGTGTTTGTTTTACTCTGTGATTTTATGCATCATTCCTATCAAAACTACTATAATTCAACAACTTTCTGACTCACACTCAGGAAATATTTTTTTTGGAAGGCTGATCCAAAGGTAGTCAATAGCAGCATAGTTTGTCATGCGAAATCTTAATAGCATTAAAGGATTTGTAAACAAACAGTTCCGTGTTGGCAGGGACAAGTGTTTGCTTATATAGAGGAAGCATTAACAATTTAGTCAATAGTATCCACTGCCATGTCACACTGGACCATGGCTACCTTTGTACTGCTAATTACAGTAATTTATTATAGGATTCTGTCCCATTACTTGGACGACTTGATGATAATAAGGACTGCTGCAGTAGCAATGAAAACTGTCTCTGAAAGAGTGATGTAACAATTGATTAAATAAGCCATCCTGATCACTTGAAAGCTGGATTCCTGCTTTCTAAGATCTGCTTTTAGTATCAATAGGCTCTACCTGTATACTAATATATGCATAGAGAGTTCCTTTAGAGGATTCATTAATATTACATTTTCATAAATCAAATCTGTGATTCCTTCATCAGGACATTGCATTTCTTTGGTCAGAGATACATTTCTTCATGTTCTTAAACACATTTTTTCAACTACTGAACCACAGACATCAACCTACAGGTGGAATTGAACCTTTTTGGAACAAGTTCTAAACAGCGAGATCTGCAAGTGAATTTGTGAGACAGAACCACCAATACCCTTCTTCTTGTGAGATTTCTGGGTTTGTGACATTCGGGCACTTAGTTACTCATATTAAACAGTGTCTTTGACTTCTGAAGACTGGACAATCAGATTTTGTTGTTGTTGTTGTTGTTGTTGAGGAGATAAAAGTAGCGGAAGAAGTTCTTCTGACATTTCTCTTTCCACTTCTCTCTCTTTTCTTGGCATAATCTTTCTTATCTGTCAGCAGCTGTCCATGATGCTGAAGCTTATATCTGTAGTTTCTTTTTCTCTCATGCTTGCAGGCATGGATCTCTTCTCCAATTGCACGGAGGAATGTAAAGCACTGGGCCACTCAGATCGGTGCTGGATGCCTTCCTTTGTTCCATCTGATGGACGCCAAGCTGCAGATTACCGCAGCAATCTCCATGTACCTGGCATGGACTCCGTTCCAGACACTGAAGTGTTTGAAACACCAGAAGCCCAGCCCGGGGCAGAAAGGTCCTTCTCCACCTTCGGCAAAGAGAAGGCCCTTCACAACACTCTGGAGAGGAAGGAGTTGGATGGACTGCTGTCTAATACACGAGCGCCTTACAAACCACCATATTTGAGTAAGTACTATTCAAAAAGCTCTGTGAAAGCCTTCCCTTTGCGGGAATAAAAATTAGCTCTTTCTGCTATTCAGAGTAGGAATAATACAACACAATTTTAGGATCAGTGGGGGAAAATGGCTTCTCTTGGATTCAGGCACCACTGAAGAAAGCATTGTTCAATGCTTTTAAAAAAAAGACAAAACCTGGATTGTTTTCAGTGTGACATGATTGCCAACAACAAAAGTATCAGCTGATAGAAGTGGGAGAGTTGCTCAATTTTGTTTTCTGATGCTGGATTATTTTCAAAGTTTTCTTGGATAGATGGTTTAAACATTGACATTGCCAGACTAATATTTTTTAAGACTAAAATTGAGAGGACTGTTCTAGGATCTTATTTTTATGATTGAGCAGTATCTTGTGAATAAACATTACGTGTATTATTTTGAAGTAACTATTTACATAGTTAGTATTAAGGGTTTTGAAGGAAGAAGACAAAACTATTTGCCTTTGATATGATCATCTTTCAACCTACATATTATTGACATCTGTCAGTGCTCCTCCGTGCATTCTGTCTTGTCCCAAAATCTTGCCTCTTTCTTTAGTCACCTTTTGACTATGGTTGAGTGGCATGAACGAGTGTCATAGATCTCAAAAAGACCTTCATGATTCCTTTTGGAGTCTGAGACAGCTGTAGAACCCTTGAGTAATACTTTGATCTAATACGTCTTTTCATTCTATTTAGCAGCCTTCTGTATTTTATTAGAGACTATAATCTCCTTGACTTCAAGAGTTTATGATGTTTATCTCATCCAAATAACCCAAAGACCTCAACATTGAAATACTGACCCCTTCAAAAGCAACAAAAATCTTTTAGGACAGTAAATTGGGGGTTGAAAAAATCTCATTGAATGATATTCATTTATTAATTTTTATAAAACATTTAGTTGTTCTGAAAGGTGCTGCATTGGCAGTCCTGGCATGTGAAGATCTTTGTTACAGATCATTCTCAGCACAGACAGCTCGATTCTCCCTTCTTAGCTGTCCAGGTATCTCAGTCCTTCAGAGAGGCCTCTTTACGACATCCCTCTTTAGATTTGCTTCACTGAAGGCTTCTAAATTTGGATAGCAATTCTAATATGTGAAAGCCATTCCTAAAAAACCTGACACAATCAGCTTATTTTGTGTTGGGTAAAATGTCAGGTGTCAATCATCTGGTCATACTCTAAAGACCAATGTGATATTTCACTTAGGTATGACCTAGAAACTCATAATTCTGTCTTTCCCTAACTGATCTTCCATCATTCACCTCTAAGAGCAATTCTTCAGTACTGAGCTGTAATCTAGCAGTACTATTTTCAACACTATCACTTCAGTTAAGTATTTTGAGTTTTGTAGCACTGATGGTCTCATCACAAAGAGAGTTCTGATGCAGTATGTGCATTAGAATGATTATTATATCAGGTGACATCATAATGGTAGTTCAGTTTTCTGCTAATACTGGGAGTTTTATTTCAAATAACAATGAAATCTTTATTTTATTGATAGTTTAGGAATTTTAGATTTTTTTCAGCTAACTTAAGTAGTATTATTGAACAATATGTCTGCATATAGACATCGGTCTGTATTTTACACTTTCCTGCTATAGGGGCATAAAAAAAAATGGAGGTAAAATGTTGGAAGGAAACAATATGAGTGGTATTATGTAATCCACACTTGAGAATCCAGATTTAATTTTGTTTTTGTTTTTGTTTTTTTTTGAACCTCAAAGATAAACTGCTACAAAATGAGTAATAGTCCCCGAGTTTATTTACCTTATTTAATATTGTCTTTAGTAAAATTTTAGTTTATAACTGTATAGCAAAAAACCAAAACCAACAAAAAACAAACCAGGAGCAAAGCAATGAAAGTGAACACAATAGTTGTAGCAATGACTAAATAATTAATTATTAATAGTGTATTCATTGAATAAGGCAAGAGGAATGCATAAGAGGAATTCAGGAAGGAAATTTAGTTGAGCCACTGGGTAATTTCAATTGTAATAAAATTAAATTCAACTTCTTAACAAAGAAGATCATATAAAAATCAGTTTGTTAGTAGATTTTTGTTTAACTTATTAAAATATATGAATCAGAACCTCATATTCAGCAAAAATACTGTGGAAAAAGTTGCAGAATGTATGAAAATGGTCATTGGAAAAATCAGTAGCAAAGAAGAAATATATTGCAGAATGCAAAAATTATTTGAAGTGAAAAGAGCCTTTTGAAAAAGAGATGTTCTAAAGCAAAATGATCAGAAAAGAGCATAAATTCTAGCAGGTAAAGTTTAGGATAGTAATTAGTGAAGCTAAGAAGGACTTCTTAGAGCAACTAGCCAAAGGCATGCAAATAAATGTAGATAATTTTAAAGATGTCAGGTGTAGTAAGCTAGGAGAGAACTGGTGAATCTCTTGAGCTGCAGTTAGTAAGGACAAGGACACTGCGGAGAATCTGAACACTTTCTTTGCATTTGTATTTACTGAAGGAGGGACAGAGGAATAAAGACAGGCCTATTTTGGAAGCCACCCATCCCAGGAACCGTATCAAATAAATGTGCAAGACTGAGTCATGGAAAAGGATGTTGCTGAAAAATTGACTGAAAAAAAATTGGAAGAAATCAGTGGATTATGTGTTTCTTTGATTTTTCAGTTTCTAACAGGAGCTAGTCATCAAAGAATGTCAGAAGTTGTATTTATTGTTAAAAAAGGTACTAGAAAATCTTGTAAATTAGAGACCAGTGAGAAACCTTAGCACAGGACATGAAATGGGAACTTGAGGGTTTTAGGAATAAGGTAGCTGGCATCTGTCCAGGAAAACTGCAGAGAAAGATTGTCCATCTATTAGAATTTTGAGAGAGTGGGTGAGAATTAGTCAATATACTGTATTTGAACTGTCAAAAAAAACCTTTATCAGAGCTTCTGTGTAGCAGAAGAAGGTACTAAAGTAAGCAAGTGTTGTCACAAGGCAAAGACTGTGCCCAAAAGAAAAAAATTATAAAGATAAATGGAACATTTTAGCAGAAGCAGAGTTCCCCAGGTGTCTATGTGGAGATCCATGGAGTTTAAAAATTAATTATCTAATGAAAATGAGAAAAAGAGGGTGTTATTTGCAGATGAAATGAACTGGCTTAAGTCAATCAAGTCTCTAATAGACTACATATGCCCACCTTGTGCAGTGAAGCATGGTCTAGAAAACCCAGTCTGCTTCTGACCCAACTTGCTCTGGAATTGAAAGCTGCAGAGCAATGTCAGCACGGTGGAATTGCTGAGTGAACTTACTCTCTTAAGCTGTGCCCTCAGCACAACAGCTACAAACGTAAACTGGTAGCTCTACGTGGAGCTTTCTTTGTGACTTTGACTGTATCTGCACAAGTCTGTGTCCACTTGGTGATTCCTGCCCCATCTTCCAAGGGGTGTGCTCACTGAAGATCATTTGAACAGATGTGTGAGGATGGCAATGTATATTATAATGAGGTACTGGAACTCTTCTTCAGAAAAAAAGACTATGGAATAATTAAGTGAAAAGTTTTCGTCCAGTTACAAAGCCCACAAGTAGGCAATAAAATGCCAGGTTGTAATACCTAATTGAACTGAAAATACACAAAGAAGTATTGCAAAACCCTTAAACAAAACATACCACTGCATTGCTCTAGCCAGTCTATTCATACCATAGGATAATAGCAAAAACACGGGAAATATTTCTATGCAAAGTCATATCAAAAGCTTAGTACTAATTAATTGAGACAAGCTGTGAGAGGGACAGGTAGCAAACAGGAGGAAACAGAGAAGGTAAACTGGGCACTTCCATTTGCTATTCTCCATGACAAGAGTAGCAAGGCAGGAAAACAATTGAAGGGCAATCAGATCATGAACTGAGATCACACACATTGGCTAAAACGATACGCATTTGACACAAGTAATCTGTCAAACTTACGATTACGGGGTATGATTGAAACCAAAGGCTTAAGAGTGGGTGTTTGCTGCTTTGGTGTTTGAGTTTAGGTCATTCCATGGATAAATGAAAACAGCAGCAGCTGTATTACAAATTATAATGTAGAAAAAAATACAAATCCTCATACGTGAAAAGGTTTCTTTGTGTCCCATTATCAAATTTTCAGCTTACTGGTCTAAGCCATTGGACTTACACACCAATTTCCCCATAAACATACGTATTTTATATATTATTCTGACCAGAATACACCAAAAGTAGATCTCTTTCTACTTAAATAATGGATTTTGAATAATATATTTTTACATATGTTTTAAGTATCTATTAATGCAAGTTATAAAATTGTGAGGAGATCAATAAATGGTAGGGTTTTTGTAAACAGTTTTCTCATAGAGTGACTGCAGGATTCTCCTAGCTTGCATATTCTTACTCTGTAATTTATACTGATTTGTTCTTATTCATCCATGTGATTTGAAAGCTGCCTTTCTGAAACAGCTAAGAATTTTCATAATGACCTGAGTGTTTATAAAACACGAGATTCTGAACTTGACTGGAGAAAATAAAATAAGTGAAATAACACTGGTGAGGAAAATAATATGTAGCTTTTGAACAATTCCTGTATTATAAACTAGGTTCTAACCATTTCTAATTTTTTCATTCAGTGGTGGTTATACTGGCCATTATTTTGATAAGTATTTTTATTATAATGACCAAAAAACCCCGTCCAAAATTAAAACTCTGTTGTACCAGATTCTTTCTGTAGGATATCTAACAGAGACTATCTTCACAATGAATACCTGATTAGTCTGATACTGGTCTATTTTTAATAGTATGGACCATGTCGTGAGATGATAGCAGCAGTAATAGCACAGTTACGTCCATCTCAGTAGTGTTTTGGTCTATAACTGATGAAAACAAGTAGCTTTATTTATTTATTGTAATAGTAGAACATTCTAGGTGCACATTTATTTCATAATACTTTAGATCTTTCCTAAAGTTATGTACTGACATTTTTTTCTTCCTATTAAGAGGTTAGGAATTTTTTGTATAGATAAAAAGAGTCAAATATTGCCACAATACCTTACATTTCTGTGTAGAAACAGTTATTTTGCTCTGAAAGAAATTACTTTGGTATAGTTTAATACACTTTGGAAGCAGATTAAACTACATAAAGACACAATATACAGAGAATAATAGTGTTTATACAAGCATACATTCTGGAATAATAATTGTGTTTTAAAGTAGCCCCCTAATTAGCCTGGCAATATTTTCTAAATACACCCAAACATCTTCATCTTCACTGATGAAACTATATCATTATCATGGAAATTATTGCAAACACCATATTCAACACATTTTATATATGAATCAGGATTTTTATCCTGTTAGATATGACATATACATAGAGAAAGACTAAAAAAGCTGGTTTATTCCTCAAAGAACTCGCCATCCAAGCAAGGTGAATTGGAAGGGAAAAAATCCCTTTCTTTGGCTGTTACTAAACATCAACATTACCTTTGATGGACACACTGAGGTCTAGGTTTGGAGAGTCAAATATGTACATGAGGCTTGTTTGTATCATCCAAAAAATGTAAAAGGTAGGCTTGACCTCGTTCTGTGCTTCTGTTTCTTAGCCTGGGTATCCACGGGCTCACCCTGCAGTAGAGGGACAGGGAAGGTCTGTACCTGACCAGTGACACCAGGCTTGAGTCTGAGCACAAGTCCCTGTGTTCATGTGAAAGTACAGAGCTAGTCTGAGGATCTCATTCTACAAAATACTTGTCACCTGCTTAACTTGACCTATCCAAGACAGATTGATTTGCAAATAAAATTAAAAAGCTTTCAGAAGTCTTTGCACAGTTGAATGTTTAGGAATTGGACCATCAATTTATTTCAAATAATCTACCACAGAGCTAGCACAAACAACTTACAATCATTATCCATCTCCCTGAATTAGATTAGAACAAATGACCTAGAGGAGAAGAATGTTTATGTCTTTATGCCAGGACAAGAAGTGCCTTGCAATCCTTTGATTATTTTTCAAAAGATAAAAAAGTCCATGTAAATATTTTGGGGGTATTTTGATCTACTTAGGATCAGAAAAGTTGTATGGCAGGGTATGTAACACAACATTTTGTGCTGATAATAACATAAATATGTGAAAATATGTTTTAAACAATAAATCTTTACTTTTTTTTTGAAAAGTTTAAGGAAAAAAAAAGTATAATTTTGTATATATAATATGATTGAAGAATAATTTTCTTTTTTTTTGTTTTTGTTTTTGTTTTTTTGTTTAGTTACATCTCATTTCTGGAAATTATTTGTGTAGTTTTATCACAGCTGTAATAAATATTATAACATTAGATTTACATAAACATAAACAAAAGCTATTTTGAATTGGACACTTGCATAATTACTTAAAATTAGCCCTGTTTATATTTTTGCATTTCAAATTAACCTACTTGAATTCTAATACAAATCATGTAAAGTTGTGAGCTGTCTGCTCCCTTCATTAATAATTTTAAACTCAATTTATCATTTTCACACATACTTGAAGTACAAATGCACAGAAGTAAAAGCAAACAAATTAGCACCAATAAGTTGCTTGTACATATTACAGTTCTTGGGGTAAGAAGAAAGAAAGCATTGTAATTCTGGATTAAAAAAAGTAATAAATTTGCATTGAAATACTATTTCTATGAATACACAGATGATATATGCATAGTAAGGGAGTCGTTCCTTTGTGAATCATATAGTTTTCTGTTTGAAAAGACTATTAAAATTGTATCTTTCAACTTCAAATCTGATCTGCATAGCTGACTATCCTGCATAAACTGTCCCAGGCATTTCAGCTCTTCACTTATATTCAGGAATTGATCTCTAGAACAGGATACAGCTCTCATTTCTGCACAAATGTGAATGACTGTACATGAAAAATTGCTCAGCAAAATATGGAGGCTGAGTTGAAAAGCCATCATCTAATAATGCTAAGAAACCTAATTGAATACTACTTTTCTAAAAAGTCTAGTAGAGCATTCCCATTTTTACTTTATCTGAAATGCTGAGAGATTTATTCACTTATACCTCAAGTTTGCCACTTCAGATACATCATCTCTATTAGGCGAATAAAACTTGCCAAAAAAACCCAACAAACCCCAAACCTGAAATAAAACTGAAACACGTAATACTAATTAAAATACAATAAGGGGAGGATAAGACCATGAAGTATTTTTATTCATTACTGTAGGTACTCTATGATCTTGAATAAGCCACTTATGATGATTCACTGTTCAATGATTATTGTGTAACTTCTGAAAGGTATTTTTATTTCACATTCATGACTGGTTTGCATTCTTCATCTGAACATATTCTTCTTGCAGCTACTGCTCAAAAGGAAGAACACTTGCAGAGTATTACTACAGTAACAGAATAGAAAAGGATGATTCAGGAAGTGAAATTAGGAAGGAATATATAAACATGCAAATATAACTTGGCTGTAACCCCATAAGACCCATAAATTACATTATTTTACTATTTTTTATGGAACTGATGAAAATAAGAAAAGGAAATAAGTATTCTTTTAATTTTAAAGCACAAGTGTTATCTGTTATATACTATTTGCTTTATCATTTTAAGGTTACTTTAAACTGTAGAAACTACTGATAAAAATGTTTACATGACATCTTTTATCTTAGTTGACTCTAGAGTTCTTGGCAACTACAGTGCAGGAAAAATACCGAAACAGTTAAAAAAAACTTGAGTAACTTTCACTAGACATAAAATTATATTTTTAGTTTGTCTTAAATATATAGCATTTCAATTATGTCTTTTGCTCCAGTAGCTGTAAAAGTCTGTTCCAGTTCTGGCTGGAACACATAGAAGACTTGTATATCTAACTATCTCAGACTGGTGCTATATTTATTCATTTATGTCAATTTTGAAAGTGCTTGTGTCTGCTGTGAATATATCATCTGTGGAGATTTTTTTTTAAATAATGTAATACCATTTTATGGATTCCTACCATCAGAATAGAAAACAAAAAGATAGCTTGAAACTATAGGAGTCATTTCTGTGATTACTGTGTTACGCTGGTTTAAAATTCCAAAATGCCTCTTATACTATAAATCTATCCTATGACAAAAGTAGTTTAGCCACTTATGGACATGAGTCTTCATGGAAAGCAGTGAGATGTTTGCAGTTAAAATTTCCAAAGGCACTAAAGTGATTTATTTTTGATAGGCAAATTCTATTCATTATGAATAAATTCTATTCTTAAATCTACAGACCGCATTGTGACAGTTAGGAGCTGAAGAATTAAATGTGGCCTCATCTTAGGTCTATGAGCAGCAAAGTCTTTTCCTCTCTGCTTGCCTCTAGTTGAGGACTTCCTTGGCCTGCTTTGCAGAGGAAATAATTCTTATTTCTGTTTCTTTTGCTGCACACACAGTAACTCCGATTTTCCATTGTCACTTTAATTTTTGAGGGGTACCTTATTTATTTTTACCAAAGGAGAAAAAATAAGGAATGCAATTAAAAAAAATGCAACAAATAGCCAGTAAGATAAGGAGCTGCATCTATTTATTGTGTTTGGACAAGCACACTATAGGGATCGGTGTTGCTATTTCTCTGGCAAGCCTGTAAACAGCTTTATTTGTCCACTAGCCACCGAGAATCCACAGTTTCACACTAGCAGTAGGGTGACTGCTGCTGGGAAGTAGCTGTCAATATATTTAATTTGTTTTAGAAACATGGTATGGTGGAGTCAGAAGAGTGAAAAATGATGTATTTGGTACTTTCTTGTAAGACAGGAAGTAAGAGATACAAGCAATTAGAATTTTTAACTTCAGTACCTAATAGAAGAACTAAATAGATGATAGTAATCAATGTGAATTTACTAAAAATCCAAACTCTCCTAAGGTAATTTAATTTCTTTCTTTAATGGGATAATGGTATTTATCAGTTGAAGAAAATATTGTGGATATAGGGAAGCAAATTTTCGAACTTGCTTTCTAAATTCTGCCTGAAAATTATATGCGTATATGAGTTGCAAGAGCAAATTTACATTTCTTGCATACACATGAATCTTTTTCATATGTGTAAATGATGTTATTTTACATGACATTTTCACAGGTTATCAGGAGTAATGTGGATTAGAAAGAAAAAATATAATGGATGCAGAGTAGCTTCACCAAAGAAGTTACGGGGATGACAGACTCCTCTTTTAGGAAGTGACCTGAGTCCTCTGACTTTATCTTTTCACCTCCAGCATCGTGGCTGCATTCAGCACTGGAAAAGGATTCATTATGAAACTGCTTGAATGCAACCTTTCTTTATCCATAAGGAATTTTCTAGATGCTGATATTGTGGATTCATCTTATGTCAGAGTAAAATTCTGTCACTTTGTGGCTTTTAGAGTTGCCTATTTGTGCTTTCATTTGACATCCATCTACCCTCAATCAGAATTTAGACAATTGAATGTAGCTGCACACAGCTCTGGGTATTGATAGGAACTGAGATCTGAAAAAGTTCTTGCTTACAAATGAGATGAAGTAACAACTTTTTTTTTTTTCTGCTCTACTTGAGATCAAGTGCTGTGTGCTTTGTACTTTGCAATATTCTTTATGTCCAATATGTTACAGTCTGTATTTTTAAGGTCTCTGGTGTGCCTTTAGCCTGTGTCAACTAGCTTTCTTCCCTAACAAATCCTGGACAATGTGCGGGTGTTGGAACATGTGCCAGGGACCGCTCCTGAAAACAGATCAAATATGATCACACTACGTGGTCCCCATATATTGCTTGATATGGCTGAGATATTTTAATAGTGTGGATATTAATCATTCCATTCTTGTAGTCTTAAGTGACAAAAGAATGGTCAAGGGAAAATTTCATTCATGGGTAGAAACCAAGCCAATATGTCTGTTTGAATAAGAGAAGTTTTGGCAGCGTTGTGAGAAGTTCATGTGATATGATTGTGAATGTTATCTTGGTGAACTGGGAAGAACTGTCTGAAATCTGAGTGCATGCTGTCCATGAAAAACAACATTAAGTACTGTGCTTCACAAATGGAAAATAAAACATTAGAAGGGACATACTTGCCAGATCCTAATGCCACCCAGTCCCTGCTAGGAGAGAGGGTTGACAGAAAAACCATCACAGCAAAGATGAATTGGATAGTAATACACAGTGTGATGCCGATGTAATGCTGTCATGCATGTTACCTCGTGTAAGAACAAGTAAATTTAATTATTTCAGGCCCAAACCAGCATGATTAATTTAGGCATCTCTGAAGGCCACCAAATGGTGACTTACAGATGTCTGCTTCTCCCTTGAATCTATAGGGAACTTAGGCACTTAAGAGTAATTTAGGAGGAATGGTTCATATCCCTGCTCTTCCCAAGGCACTCAAAATTTTATGTCACAATGTAGCCAGCCTTTAGTGTATTCTGCACTGGTTAGCTCTCAAACTGACATGTTCATTTTCAGGCTTGTCAGCTTAGAGAGATGTATATTGTAGATTTTAGAAGAGTGCAATAAAATGGTGAATTTTGAAAAAGAAAAAACCCCACCAAAACCACATGGACGAAGAAGAAGACTGAGAAGAAATGATCATAGCATACAAATACATAAGCAAATTTTATATAAAAAAAGAAAGTAATCAAATGCTGGTATTACTAAGCATAGTACCAAAATTACTAGCTTAAAGTGAATCAGAAAGAATATGAATTTGCTACTAGAACATATCTGCAAGAATAAAGTGTTGATGGAGAATTCAGAAATATTCTTAGAGAACATGCTCTTGTGCTAAGTTTGACATATATCAGGAATATTTTAGGAGTTAATTAATTGGTCTTAATGCAGTACATAATTATAATAACTCTTGCAAAATTAAATATTCCACGATTCTCTGAATGTAATAGTGATGTCATGTATTATTTTTAGGGTTCTCAGGTAGATAATATGATTATAATAGTACAGAAAGACAAAAATGCTTTCTTGTGTTCACTGTATCATGTGGAAAAAGTGTCTTTGGTATTTTTATGGTACATTATAGAATATAGCTTAGCACTTTCTGTGCTGAATTGTAGTCACTAAAAAGCATTGTTTCTGTGGTAAATAATGGCAACCAGAGATAAATCAAATCTGACATGTACTATGCCACTGGGCTGTTGCTGGCAGTGGAAAAAAAAAATTGTCAGCACTTAGAACAGAATATCAAATGCACATAAAAGTATCTTGTATGCCACAGAACATTGATGACAAAATCCAGGACCTGATTCAAAAGAAAATCCTTCTTAATCATCTGTTTTGTGTAAAGCACCTGTCGATTAAGGTCAGTGCTTAAACTTAAGCCTATGCTTGAGGATAGTTCTAAACAGAGTGAAATTTTATCTGGTGCTTATATGAATTGAGCCTTGGATAGTTATTCTTAAGAACTGTGATGTTGGGTTTTTTTCAGAGCTAAGTCCAGGTAGAATATAAATCTCTAAGCACTCAGTAGCACCAGAGAAACATTATTTCAGTGACTGTCATGATGTGTCAACATTTGTATCAGGTATCCTACCACCTGTCATATGAAAATATTTACCAAGACATGTTCCAAACATGAAAAAATACCTTTTAAGTATGTATTTTCCAATATTGAAATGAAGTGGCAATATGTGTCAGTCAGAAATTGGGTCAATAAACTTTTTTTCAAAAAAGAGTGATCATCTGTTTAAGTTGTTCATGTAGAATTCAACACTGTGCTCAAATTTGACAAGTGGCAGTTTTGTACTGAAGTGCAAAAGACAAACCTCCTCTTTCCCCTTTTCATGGTGTAGGTAATGTTGTTTGTCAACATTCACGAGGTTACAGTCAGTGCAGCGTCCACCACTGTCCAACTTTGGCTTGGTTGGGAATCACTCTTTCTTGAACTGATTTAAATGAGTATAGACATTGATCCTGCTATGGCAGGGGAGTTGGACTAGATGATCTTCTAGGTCCCTTCCAACTCCTAACATTCTGTGATTCTGTGACATGGAAAAGTAGTCACTTAATGCAATACAAAAGGAAAGGACAATATATGTGGTTGAATTGTTTATACAAAAGACAGTTTTTGGGCAAAATAATATTTGTTCCAGAAGTGAAGCTGTATTCTCAAGGGAAGGAAAGCTTTTAATGGTCTGTGGGGCTTACTTAGCTAAAAGTAAGTCTGTTTCTGAAAAAGATTCAGTGCAACCATTACAAACTTTTGGCCTACTTCATTTATTCACAGACTGATAGACCTAGTGCTCACAATCTATTTTTTTGTCTCACATGAAATCTGGGTAATTGTGCTCATCAGCCCAAATGCTGTTGGTTTACTTCGGAAACAATATTTATCTTTTGGTTTTTTCAGATCCCAGAAAGAACATTCCAGTGATACTGAATTGCATATCTTTATCAGGGACAAATTCTGCCTTGGTGCAATTTCTGTGTTCACATGAGGGAGCTTCTCACTTATCTTGTTACATGGTAGAAATGGACAGACAGAGTGTGGTCTTACCTAACTTCCTTAGTGGCCTTCAGACAGAAACAGAAATTTAAGCACATAAGCAGTGGTCACCAGAGCTGCCTGAGTAGATGAAATTAAGGGAAAGGTGTTTTGTTTTTTTTTACTTTAAAGTTCAAAAGTAAGTATGTTGCATTTTCCTTTTTTTTTTTTTTTTTCAACTGTTTGATATAATACAGAGTTAACAAAACCTCATGAATTACTTAACATATAACATGAGCATCTGGAATGGAAGCTATTTTGTCCAAGTGTGCTCTACAAAGCACATAGTTTGAAGCCCAAAATCTCTTAACTAAAGCCTTGAAAGAAAAGAAGCTCCTCTTAAAACTAATTCATGAAGAAGAGATCTATGAGGGAAGTATTATTTACATATTTGTGTACCAAAGTTTATCAGAGTGGACAGGTCAATCTCTTTTGATAATGTTAGCGGAATTCTCATAAAATATTATTAGCAATGCTTTAAAAAACTTCTTTAATAGCTCATTAAAAATAATTTAAAAAAAAACAACTTTATGGATTGCAAAAGATACTGAATTGACATCTGCAGTGACTGGAATACTTTTTTATCCACAGAACGTGGGTGGCAGCAGAGTAATGCCCATCCTACATCCCCCAGTCCCAGCCGTGTGTCTCACCCTTTGCCTGGATGCACCACTACAAAGGGTGAGGGAGCTATGGCAGTTTACTCTGCATTCCCATTCACTTGTTGACCTCTTTCCAAAAAAGTTGTACTTGCTGATAGCTGAACTAGAGCTCCAGTTTAACTGAAAGAGCCAGGTTATTTCATACAGAATACTTTCTACCATTACTTTATTCCCCTTCATTATTCAGTTGGGCTGAGCTGAAACGAGAATGCTGAATTTGCAGTCTGTTGGTTGTCACTAGGATTACCCATTCCTGGCTCTGTCAAAACTAATGGAACTTAGTGAAGGTCAATATTTCATCTGCTACAGTTAACTTATGGACTGTAAAGCAAACCACAAAATTATAAAGTCAGTTAAAATTAATAATGCAAATTTAAAAACCAACATTGCCATAACGTATATGAGGTAATTCACTGGTTTTTAAATTATTGTTCACTACAAGTGAAAGGCATTCACTGCAAAGCCTGAATAGCTGGGCTGTTTCTGAGCAGAATGCAGGAGATTACAGCCTCCTGCAATCTCTGTATCAGCTGCAGTGTTGTGTGGGGACCACCTGATCCACATAGATGTGACACAATGAACCTTGCATTTTTTACAGGGGACCCACAAAAAAAAAAAAAAAAAAAAAAAAAAGCAATGCACTAGGAGCTTTCATAGAAAGCCTCTATGAAGACAAATTACCTGGATGCTGTGCAAACTTGAGAATTTTAATCTGAAATAGCAAGATGATAGTTTACATTCTGGCTTTTTCCTCAGTTCTTCTGTTGCATAGCTTTATTTGATTTGAAAGAGAGATTTTTTGGTTAAGGTGTCTTCTTTCTCTTAAGTGAAGGGGGATCAGCAATATTTCCATAGCAGCAGCATGCCTGGCATTTGATATTCTCTGGAGATTTTGTTATCTAGGGGTTGATTTGGATCTTTAGAGTGTTGCACTTGGGGGAACTCAGCAGTTGTTCTTTTATAGCAGATATAATGCTGTGGGAGTTTATGGAGCTCTTAAATATAGTATAGAGTGAAAGCAACAATAGTTATAAAAGGTATAGGATGTGTTTTCTTTCACTGCTTCGATTGCCAACTGTGTAGGGGGGCACAGTGGGCCCTCCCTCCATCCTAGTTAGATTAGCTAGCAGTACTAAGCAGGAGAAAAATTGGATTTGGAGAGTTTGAAAGTCTTCCAAGTACAGGCAATCCCTTCTAGGGTTTGCCAGCAGAGGAAATGTATATATCTGTATTCATGGTTGTAAAGGAGTAGTCTGACATGAGTCTGGATGCAACAGGATGTTTCACAACAGGCTGAAAGGAAGATTCGTTAAAGAGTTCCAAGCTTTACAGTATTTTCTGTTCATTTCTGATTCCTAAACTAGGAATAATCATTGTATATTTTATTTTTTCCTTTTCTGTTTCTTATATTAGTGGTTTTTATTTCTTTTTCTGCCATCTACCACTGATGCCTTTACACATCTCTCGACAGTCTACACAGTACTAGCTCACTGAATGGGAGGCTTACTAATGTGTGCCAAGGAACAAATGACTCTTCATATATTTTTTCCTGTTTTTTTATTACCAGCTTTTATTTCCATTCCATATAAATTTTATGCATTAAGCGCTCTTGCTGTAACACTCAAAAATATTTGAGAGGTCTTTGGGGAAGGATCAATAGTCAGTACAGCACAAATTATGTACCCTAAGAATTTTAACTGGAATACTTGCTATTCTTTAATCATCTTGTTTGCCTCAAACACTATTAGAATCTATGTACAAATAGTGTGATTACATTAACAGAATTACGAAACTGCTTATTATTAAAACCCTCTTTCTAACTAGTACCTGTACTCATATAGATTTGAAGCTTCCCTATGCACTTGTTTGAGAGTTCGGAATAGGAGATAAAATAGGGATGAAAGAGAGAGCTGTGACCTCAGAGGAGATATTAAGCACCAGAAGTTATGGTGTTTTTGTTCCAGCTCTTACACTGACTCTGATACTTCCATTTCTATAGCACTTGCCATCTCTGGATCTCAAAGTGGATTATAAAGAATAGTGATTTAAACCTTCCTGCACCTCTAGGAGATAGGTAAGCAATATTATTCCCATTTTACAGATGGAGAAATCGTGATACAGAGAGGCTTAGTGTTTCTTCTTAAAGTTTTATTTCTGAACACACATGCACGTGCACACACAGAGCCAGAAACAGGTGTCAGGACTCTCATTGTTTTAAGCTAAGTCCATCCTCCTTTCCATTTAACCTCTCTGATTTATATTCCCCATCTGTAAAAAGACAGGAACTGGTATAGACATGGAGACATCTGCTCATACATAAGTTTCTGTGCAAATACAGAAAAAAACCCCACATCACTGGGGACAAAAGTTGCCTTTGATATACAATGCATTTTATGTGTTGGCATTTGAGATAAGGAGTTCTGTAGGTATGGACAGTTGCAGATGCTCTGCACCCTAATGTATAATATTTAGTTAACGCTGTAAAATGGCCTGATTTTTATGTAATATAAGCAAATTAACTGAAGCTTAAAAAATAAAAAATGCACTAATTTACATGGCAAAAGACTATAGACACAGCCAGTAAATCAATCTCTGGGTTGCCTGAAAGAATATAGTAAGCAGATTTTGCTGTGCACCTCAAGTGCCACATCAATGCCACCAATGCACTGCGTCAGACAGGAGTAGAGGGACTAGTGCTACATGGAAGCAGCAGATCTCTGTAGTTTTGTCCCATGAAAGTCCTACTGTGTCTGTACTGCAGCTAAAGTTCTGCAATGGCAGACAGCAATCTAGGTGGCTGGACTTAAATATTTACAAGAGAACTGAAATTATTAGTGAACTTTTGGAAAAAAAAGTTTTGAGGATCAAATATAAGTTTTATTGTTGTTATTACTATTATTGGAATGATTGTTTCTTGTACTATTTAAAAAGATGTTAGAAACTTGATTGGTCTGATCATATGCTGCATCAAAACATCGTGAAGATTCTAATCTCATTATGTTAACTACAATGTTACCAAAAAAAACTTTGCAGAGGCTTTTAAAAATCCTTTCTAATTCTACTACTAATTTGCCTCAAAACTGAAACATGCAAAACATAATATTAGATGTATTAATTTTAAGATGCCTGTCTTCATGTTGAGCAGATAGCTTACACATCATGTTTGTAACATTTTTCTGCATGCATCCTATGGCATAGGCAGGCTAGACTAGACAAACATACAAGACCCATGTTAACATACATCTCATATGATTACCAGTGAATATGTATAGTGGAAAAGTGTGGCTAATGTATATATTTGTGTTAAATGGAATGGAGACTGGATGTGTGTGTCAACATCCAAGCATCAGTATGGATCTATGGATGGCTTGATTTAAGGATTCATTCTAAAGTTAAGATTCCTTTTGTTTCAGTTGTAACACTTCATGCACAGAAATATGCTGAATTTCAGATAGGGATTTAGTTGATTTGGAGCTAAGGTAAAACCTGATTTTTTCATTGCAAGCTTTACTAAACAGTAATGATAATGCTTATGGTGATGCCAATAATAATCCTTCAGCAAATGAGTTAGTTCCTTGTCTCAACTTCTGTGTGACTGAGATCAGAATTTAACCCAGGGTCTTCCTGAATGCTAGTACAAATCATCTGTTACCTTTGCTCCCAATTACAGTTAAAATAGCCAGTGTCTTGAGGTAATATAGCTACCACAGCTGGTGGATTAGGATATGGGTTTGCTAATGCATTGACCTTCTTCATCTGTCTAACATGAGTTAATTTCCAGCCTGACAGTAAATGCTGAAGTTTGAATTGTAGCACTAATGCACCATTTTTTCATCTCTGACAAGCCAGACTGAAGGGTCATTTGGTGATGAGGATAATGGTTCACTTTGAAAGAGAAGAAAAACTGGCTTCTGAATTTTTGGGGGCTTCTAGATCTTGCTTCAAATAGCAAGCTGAGCAGAAAAAAAAATAGTCTCGGAGATTCCAGTAATACTGAACCTGCAAGTCTGACTATTTGCCTTGTTCTTACCTGATTCCATATAGGCCTATTGGAATACTTGCAATGACATGTTAGACAGAATAATAAAACAGCATGTGAAGTTTGGTTTTCAGGCTATCAAGCCTTAAAAAGACTTTTCTCTGAAAAGTGAATCAACATTAAACTGTTTGCTACAATGGGAGTTTTAAGCAACAATTTGTGACAAGTTTTGATCATTTCTCTACACTCTAAGAAATACTAAACCTAAGAACTGTTGGAGACTGAATTTATTTTTTTTTTCTCTCAGAAGTGTCTTTCTTTCTCTCCTGCAGCACGGAAAAGGATATGCTAGTCACTTCTACAGGACTTACCTGAAGCAGCATGATTTGCACAAAAGTCGACCAACAAAAAGCATCAACTTTCAACTTCATTATCTTGGCCATCCAGTTCTGTGTAACTGAAGGATTTGTGTGCTGTTGGAGACATCATGGCCAACAATAGGACCTAATTGCTCTCAGCAGGCCTGAGAAATGAGTTGAAATGTGTAGAACTGTAGAACCTTCAGAGGCAACTGATCTTGCCTCTCTGATCAGTGTGTGCCTGTTTACAGCACTATATATCTTTCTCCAAAATGTCACTGAGCCCTTTAGATGTTTATATTCACCACAAGAAGCCAATCGTACAGATAAAAGAAATGTGCATTATAAATGCAATATCACTGTTTTAAACTTGACTGTTTTATATTATTTTTGTGTGATCAAGTGTTCCCCAAACTATTCCAACTTTACAAGAGAGATTGTGATCATGTTCTTTTCACCCGTGGGTCATAAAATTGTTGTTAATCCGAAGACCCACAAAATTATCAAAGACATTCTGTAGTTTATACACCGTGTTGCAAAGTGTTTACTGTACTATTTCAAAGCTTCTAAATAAATATAAAATATATATATATTATATTATATATAATTTTCCGAAAAACGTGGTACAACTTAGTTGATTTTTAAATGGATTCATACAGTCTACACCATACACTAAAGTGAGAAGGTAATTCAGGGTTCCTAAGCTATCCTTGCTAAAAACGAAAGTAAAATAGACCTTTAATAGTACTTCCCAAATATTCGTACTTTGATCAATCCTGTTTTTGTTGTTAAAAAAAAAAAAAAAGCTGTAAGCAACAACATTTTGTCTAAAAGTTGTAATGAATTTTCAATGCCAAAGATGCAGCTGTCAATATTACCAGAATGAGCGCTATGTACTATCAGAGGTATAAATCACTCTCCATTATTTTGATTATATTTCTATGGTTTTTAATTTGGAATCACAAAATCTTTTATAAGGCTCTATAAAAGCACCTGTATATGTTGTTAAAAAGAACACTGGGTGTCTGTACATTTTGCAATGTAAGATATAATGTAAGTGAAGTTAAGTATTTTAAGAAAATCATCCCAAACTCATAAGTATGCATACATACATACATATGTACGTACGTACATACACACACGCAAACACCCACACATCTCTCTCTGACATAGTTTTGTGAAACTATACAAATATATTGCCTAAAAATATTTCTCTTGTGGCTAGGAATAGTTGTTGATAGAATTCAAATTACAAAGGCGAAGTATATGCCAAACTATTGACTCTTTTATCACAAAGGAGATTTGAAATTAGGAACATGGCACATTCTGAGCTGACCTCTCTCCCACTGGAGTTAAAATGGGGTTGGTTACCATCTTTATTGGGAAAAGGATTAAGCCCTTGCATATAATCTTTATGTTCTGTAATAATTCTATGGTCTGAAATGGTATCTTAGAGCATTTCTTTTCTATGAAATATTGAAAAGGTTACAATTTCAAAAGTAAAGTTTAAAATTACTTTCATGTCCATGGAGTTTTAAGAACCATTTACTAAATGTAAAGATCTAGTAAAATTTTTTTTCTTTTTTTTTTCTTTTTGTATTGTGTTTTTTTTTCCCCCACTCTATCTTAGTATGCCAAATATTGAAGACGAATGAGAGAATGCTGTGGTTATCAACTAATGCCTTGTCAAATTTGAACAAATTCCTAGCAATGATACAGTATTAGGCAAGACAACAGAAACCCTCTGATTGATTGCAGTGGAATTTGGAACCTGCCGTTACATAAAAAGTCTGATAGCTTCACCAATGCTGCCACAGGATGAATGTGTGAGAAGCCGAATTTAGCCACTGCTGTGTTGTAATAGAGTTTGGGTTTCTTCCTTTCGGGTTTGTTTGTTTGTTTATAGTGACAATTTCTATTAGATAGAAGTCTGTAAATCTTCTGTACGGAAACTATCCTCCTATGGATCCAAACAAGACTCCTGATCAAAATACAAGAGCTCTTTGTACAAACAGCTATGGGACCCAGCCCTTCAATTGTTAATTTAATGCTCTGAACAGAAGAAAAATATGTTTGTTGAGCAATTTTATGTGTATGTCTAGCATATTTGTGTAACCACAAAATATTTTGTGGCATCCTTTTAAAAATGTGTGTGTTATACAAACAATCCAAAAAAAAAAAAAAAAAAAGCACCAACAATAGCTATTGAATTGAACAAACACAACAGTGAAGTGTTTCTCTAGCTGTAGGTAGTAGGACTTTCAATTACTTACAGGCTTTGTTTATTTTATGAAGAAAAGCAATGAAATTTGTGACAAATATTTAATTTAAAGGAGTTTGTTAAATTATTGCTTCTGCTTTTAAAGCAAGAAAGTCTTTGCCCTTCTTAGAACAGTTTTTTTCTTTATTTCCAATTGTTTCTTTAATTTTAGGCATATACTGTAAATTAAGGCTGTTTTCAGTGTTTGGGAGGAAATGTTTTTTTTCTTTCTGTTTCGTGGACAGTTGAAGTGTTATTATTTAATGAAACTGCCTTCAGATTTTGCATGCCATTTTTTCTGATAAACTTAACCATATCATACTCTGCCATTCATTTCTGTAACTGAACGCTTTCCATGAACAGTGTATGTGATATACGTACCAATTTTATTTTATTTTATTTTTTCAATGTTAAATAATGTAGACATTGGTCCATGTGTGCACGGAAATCCTTCTGCGTTCATTGGGAGAATCCCAGAGAGAATAATGAAAGAATGCAGAACTGTTGAGGAAAAGGAAGTTTTAAAGTACTACAGCCTGGTCTCCCAAGATATTGAAAGGCATAGCTTTTGCTGATTTCCCTAGCTCACTGTGAATTTCAGTGTGATACTATTTGGGGACACAAGCTTTAGGACAGGGTAAAAACCAGTACATAGCTGCTGTTTCTCAAGAGAAGTGCTGAGAATCATATTGGGCAGTAGAGAGGCTCAATTTCTCCCATTTCTTTGTTTTAGTGGGGACGATAATATCTGTCATCCAGCCAGCTCCCATTGAAACTGCCTTGTTCAGCATCTCCCATATATTCCATCATGCTACTAGGTGCCTATCTGCAGTGATAGGTACGTAAATGCCTTTAAACATTTGCTTTTATATTTGCCTCTTCCTTTAAGCCTAAGTGATGCAAATGTCTAAGGACTCTGATTTGCTTATTGGACACAAAAGTAAACTGAAGTAGTCAGAAAATGTTTAGATTGTACATTAAGGGGAAACGAACCAGAAGATGGGATAAGAAATGTTCTGAAATTTCCTTCATTAAAGGTTTTCAAGAATCGGTCAAAAACATACCTGTCAGGGATGATATAAGTGTACTTAACCTTGCCTCAGAGAAAAAAACATGGACTAGCCTCTCAGTCCTGTTGTTCTTTAATGTTCCTAGTAGGGCATGTTAAGCTTCAGAGGATGCGACCTGTACACGCTGTAGGGATAAGAATGTTCTGTCCTTCAATTAGGTATCAGAAGCAATATTTAATGTTTAAATTTACGATTTATGAGCATAATAGAAAAAGATGTCTATGTGAAGAACTGTCTTTGGAGTAAATGAGAGTTCAAGCACACAAGACAGGGTCTTATTAAAGGATAAAAAAAAATGGAATCAGATCTGTAAATCTTTTTTTTTTTCTTTTTTCTTTTGTTTCAATTCCTGGTTTAGATATGTAGCAATGGATTTCTAAGCAGCTTGCCTTTTCAATTTTTTCAAAACCAATTTCTTCTGGACAGATTCTTTAAAAACTTAAAAATACAAAAACATTTTACTACTTGAAATAAAATTCCAATTACTTATTGCAAGTTTTTACCAAGCTCACTATTAAGAGAAAAAAAAAAAAGGTATCTCCGTTAGTATGTTCTCATCTGTTTTGAACAAGATGTAGTGATTTTTCATTAGTAGTATTGCAAAATTAAATGGAACAACAATGCACAGATAAATACAATTCATTAAGATTATGCTTCCTGCATTATAGTAACTATGTGTGTGTGGGGGGAGATATGTGCGTGTGTATGTAATTATAGTTCAAAATCTGGTAAATTGCCAGTGGATTTTTTTCTTACAAGACTCCACTCCTGTCAGTAAATGCAAACAGAAGGGTAGAAACACATTTATGGTACTACAAAGTTAGACTTGTTCCTTCGTATACAATGGATTATTCCATTCAAGATTTGAATTCAGCCCCTTCTTCACACATTACATCCACAAGCAAGCGCACATTTCAGTATTTGACTTTCAAAATTTTACCTGCTCCTAGTAGCCTTTTTTTTTCTTTTTTTTTTTTTCTTTTTTTTTTTAAGTACTATCATTTCTCAGGGTAAAGGATGGATAAACAGATAGTCTTCCTAGGCTGATTGTCATTGCAATTATGCAAGGCTGTTAAATATTTGTATGTCTTATATGGATAAAGCTGATCATATCCCACCATTGTTCCATGTTCAAGTCTCTAATTTTATGGCATTGGGACTTGTGAATTAAAATTTATATAAATACGTAGGGGCCAAAATAAGCATCTTTGATATACATTTAATTATTGCAATGTGATTGCGAAACATTGGCATCAGATGTCTTATAAAGCGTAGAAAGTTGTTTATTCTATTTGCAGCAATGTAGAAGACAGACAGTAAGACATTACTATAATTTTATGCTATGAGAAATTCTGAAACTGTGAGTTAAATCCGTTGCACTGATCCCTACAATCAGAGCTCAAATTCTTCTTAAAGAGCTCCTTCATTTTATTTTGTCTCTAATCTGCTGATCTGTCTTGGTTCGAAATGGATACATAAATATAAACAAATACACACATCCATTAAGGTCCATTGTTGAGCATCTGTGGTTTTGTAGATATCTTCATATGTAAGAAATGAGCAAGAACTAACTTGGACAGCTTTCTTGAAATTGTTTTTGAATTTGAATTTGTTAATAAAGTTCATGATATTGAGAGACATCAGGAAAAAAATGAAATCTATGTGGGTGTAGTTCTCCAGAAGGCAAATGCTTTATTTAGGAAGCATCCTGTCAAAACTGTATAAATACAAGTGCTGGAAAGCTTGCTGAGTCAAGATGAAACATCCTGTGCTAAAGCTTCTTTGCTGTGTCAGCACTGATTAAAGTATCCTCTGGATGTTAACCACTGTAGTCAATCAGAAGACAGCAAAAATGGCAAAAAGAATTCAGATAATGTTTACAATTCTTACTGAAAAGAAATGAAGACAAAGACAGGTAAAGATATCCTCAAATATTGATGTATATTATACAGTAAGGCAAATTCAGTTCAGCCAAACTATTAATGAAACAGTATGCTTCCAATACAAGCACTTCAAAGATTAAAGTTCACCTGATGCTCAACTTAAAAGCATATTTTGGATAATTCATCTTTGAGTTGCACTAAAAGTGAAGTCATCTATTGTATAACAAAGCCTTATGACAACATGATAAAGGGAATGTAACCAACCATAAGTTTTAGAAGTTTTGGATCCAAACATTCCAGTTGCAAAACTGAACTGTATTTTATATGCATCAGAGCCTAATTCCATTAAAGGCAATGGCCCAAGCCACGGTGATTTAAGGAGAGCAAAAGAAACTTTTCACTTCTTTCTTTATGCACATGTATTTTTAAGCAAGAGCAGCCTACCAAAAAAAATTGACACCAGAAAAAGGGAAACTTTATTAGCTCGGCTTTAAAGAAGCTGTGAAATCATGTTTGGAAATTTGGACTTGACTGTGTCCATTTCAAACAGACAGGTTTCTAATAATTTTATCTCAATCCAAAATAACACATGAAGTTAAGATCATTGTCCAGATCTTCTAAGAAGACAGAGACAGAAATGCAGTCCTGAAAAGATGGGTTCCTGTTTTTACTGTACAGAAGGGCAGAGAATAAAAATGCATTCAAACAGAGTATTTGGCCATAGCTGTCGATTGAAAATGTGAGCAAAGCAAGAAAAGAAAGTACCAACTTCAAGAACAAATATTTCAGAAAGTTTTGTTTTGGAAGGTAACAAACAGATGCTAATCACATTACCTCCTTTCAGACCAAGACTGAAAGGTGTTTCTAATAATCTCTTCTGGTCTAACTTTTACTTGGCATATAAAATCAGCATAAAGGGCTTGCATTTCACCTCAATGAAGGGTGGGTATTGACATTTCATGAGAATAAAAATGAAAAAAAAAAGAGCTAGATGAAATCTGATCTTAAAATTACCTAGTAATTCCATTCCCATTGCTACACCTTTGCTAAACAGGTATCAGAACAACTTAGTGCAGCAACTTTAGGGGATGCTGACAGAAGAGCTGTGGTGTGGCACTGTGACTGTGAATAAGAAGGAGGATAATATGTTCTCTACTTTTCCTAGTATCACAGATGATGTTAATTGGTACTTGAATAGTGCTTTGTTCAGAAACATAATATTTCAAACAAGAAAGATTTCACCGCGAGAGCAATATATCTGTTGCAGCTTATGCTATCTGCAAAAAAAATATGATGAATGCAAACAAACATTCTCCTGCTCAGCCCCCTGAAGATGAGGCTAAATGATGCCCTTGGAACTCATGGCCATGCTGGTTTTGTAGGAAGCTTGGTTTGATTTATATTGTGACTGCCAATAAAGAAAAAGAAGAGAGACAGAGTGCTGGAAGTAAAACATAGTTAATTAATATAATCTAGGGAGAAAATGCAATATACCTTGTAATGATATCATTAAAACTCACCGAGCTTCTGGAAATGACCTGTTAAAAATTAAACAAACAACCATAACCCCAGAATAAAAAAATAAATCTGCTTCTTGACACCCCAAGTACACATTTAAATTAGATCAATCACTGATGAGTTGAAAAATAATGGCACATGAATTATATCATATTCTTTCTTATCTCTTTTTCCAGGGGACAGTCCAGGCACCCAGCACCTCCCTGGGGACAGGGAATCCATGGGTGGGGGTCAGAATCAGGCCCAGTGCAGGGAACCAGGGTCACATACAGCCCTGGGACAGCTAGACTGGCGTGGGCTCTGGCCATGGCCACCACAGGGCATGTCAAGGGAGCACCTCCCCACAGCCCCTAGTAGGATGCACTGGTGCTGAGACAGTCCTGAGATCCCAGATTCAGCCCTCCAGGAGGGTTTCTCACCTTACTGTGAAAACTTAACATATTACAAACTTTATTCCCAGATATGTGATTATATTCCGCTTCAAATACTGTTTTTTTAATGTTTTTTTTTTTAATGTTTTTTTTAATTGTGCTTTTCACCATTTATGTCAGCTTTTTTTGGGGGGGTTCCTGGCATTATGTATAGTTAAGTAATAGACATGCTACTCTTAAGTTTTAAATTATGCCTTTATAATGATAGGTTTCTGGATTTAATTTTTTTACTTTAATTCTTGCTGTCACTTTCTGTGTGGCTACACAGGAGTTAATTTCATTTTATTCTTAATGAAAATAAATTTTGTTTTATTTAGTAAAACTGATCCAAGAAATATCACTTGTCCAGAAAAAAATCCAGGCAAAAGCCAGGTAGTTTATGTTTTTTCTATCTTATATAAATAATTTTCAGACCTCCTAGTGTTCAGGGATAAGTATATAAAATGCAGTAACAGAAAATATTTGAAGTCTAGTACAGTGTTTTACAGGACTGGGGAAATATCTTTCCTGATTCTATTCTGTCTGGAGTAAACTGGAAGCTATCATTTGCATGCAAACCTGTTAGGTAGTTAATTCTTTATTTGCAGAGTGAAATCTACAGTTTCAGCAAATGAATACGTTGCTAATATTCACAGATCTAAAGCTTCAGGAAAAACAAAACAAAACTAATACAACAATATCATACTGTTCTCACCCTAAAAATAACCTTGAGCGCTGGAAAATCTAAGCCTATCTGGAAACTGAGAAAGCATTTCATTTAAAGTTACATTTCTGTTGACTGCTTTTCTGTGCACTTTATATCCTTTATTAGTAAGCAATGAGTGTTGTGACAGATGCCTGTATCACTATCCCTGTGTTACTGAAGCATAATTAAGAAATTCCATAATGCAGTTTATTGCAGAGGTGAGAATAGAACCTATTTCCTAAATCAAAATAATAAGAAAACTACAACAGCAACAGTGATTATAATATAAAATAATGTAAATCCACATGGGTGCTACAATACTGAGATCTCCCCACATGCAAGTTAATGAGCTAACTAGTAGTCTAGAGAGCAATATGTAATTTGGTGCCCTTGGTCTCTCTGTCAAAAGAATACATAATTATTCTTTGCAAAATGGGACAGCTTCAAAGAGAAAAAGGAAGAGCTCTTCATCTTTCCACTCAGAGCCTAAATCCTTTTGGATTTAATGATTAGGGACTTCTGGGAAAAGAAAATTGGGTCTAGATCCATCATATAAAAGAAGCATTTGTCCTCATTGGCCAACATCATGGGCAAATAACTATGATCAGTATGGGATAACAAGGGCCTCTATCACCATTTCTTGCTCTGGTAGTTTTCTATTTAAATACATGTCTTCCCAGAACAACAAAAAAACGTTTTGTTGAGGTGTTTGTTAGGATGTTAAAGACTAAATACCTAAGATTTCCAGAGCAGATGGTATGACTTTGGGAATATTTTTTTAGAATGTGAGAAATCTGTATTCAGTTCTCTCCACCTCACATAATTTCTACATCCATGTTCAGTTTAGAAGAGTTTCTAAACAGCAAGTTGGGGGATTCTCTCTGTTTTGCTATTCCAGTCTACAAAAACATTTAAACATTACTTGGTGCAGAAGCTAGGCACACGTGCCACCTTCTATGGCTAATTACTGACTAAATACAGACTCATTTGCTTGATCTCCACTGTGTATTTACTATCCTATAAAAAATTAGCAGGTATGGACAGGACAAGAGGCAACAGAAGTAAGTTGGAGCACAAGAGGTTTAGGGGAAACACAAGGAAAAACTTTTTCACAGTGAGGGTGACAGAGCTCTGGAA
>JANHGL010001889.1:0-14471 GCA_024611195.1 Ceyx melanurus
AAAAATTCCTGCAGAAATTTCAGTGCATCTTTTAAGGAAAATATTTGCTGATAAAATGATGCCTTTGTGGGGCATTGCTGTGAAACCATAGGAATGACTAGAAAGAAATTATATCCATATTAACTTTCCAAATAATTTAAGAAACTTTATGAGAAAAAAATTATTGATGAAACAGTTGCTACATTGTTTATTGGAAGCAAGTTAAAGTGCATTGTTTCAGTCATCAGAGGGGTTTGTAGAAGCTGCTCCTGCAGATAGGACTACAGTTATCATTTGCTAGCACAGAAGACCTTGATCTATTCTTTGCAGTCTGATAAGCTTATTTCACAGACTGAACCTTAATAGTATTCTTTCCATGTGAATACATCTATTGGCAAAATGACCTCCATATCCTCAAACTCCACTGGGCTACATGGGTTTTTTTCTACCTTTTCTCCTTGTAAACAGGAGCACGGACATAAAATGTGAACAATATTTCTGTATTACTGATTTCATCTGTGCATTGGCTCTCAAATCCAATTGGCATGACAGTTAAAATTAGCAGGACAAGGTCAAACTGTCAAGGATGAGGCTGGCTGTAAGCAGAGGGGCTTCTGTGGCTTTGTTTGCTTGTCATTTCAGCTGCTATGTCAGCTTAAATACCATCAGTAAAAAAACACAGAGCATAGCTTAAGGAGTAATGGGGTGGGGGGCACATCTGAGCAGTGATCAAACAAGAATAAAATCCAGAGAGGCCACACTCTCAGGACACTATGGCATGAGTGTCTTTCACAAAATGTCAGTGCAGGCTGATTAAACAAATGCTGCTGTCAAGGCAAAGCTGATCAACCTGCAGTTTATAGGAAAAGTTCACATGCACTTGTGCTATCATTCTGAAATACTATGGATAAATGAAAAATTTTACAGTATGGTGATAAAACGAAATGTGGCAGAAAGATTGAACATTTGGTGTACCTAGTTGCTGTACCTAGTATACTAGTGTTTCACATTTTTGATTGACTTATATTCTGTTGGCATGATTTAAAAGCCTTTCAAAATAGCTTTTTCCCAGACACATCTTGAAAGTCCAAGCTCTCCTACAAAAGCAGGTGAAATTAGTTTTGCCACACACATATTTCTATTCACTAATCTTTGTTCAGTGTAGTTCAGTCATTTTCCATTAATAATTGCCTTTACTAAAAGTGAGATTCTACTCACTTAGCAAAGATTTTTTTCTCCAACTCACAATAAAAAAAATATTGTTAAGGAAACAGGAGAGGAAAACACAGCTATTTTTTAAAGTATTAAATTAGAAAAATCCTGGTTATAATTTCCTTTCTGATATTAGGTTTTAAAATCATCAGATTGTGGAAAAATGTAGGAGAAGGTGCATCGTTAAAATACATATATTTTAAAATCAGAAAGCAGTCACGTTACCGGATAGAATTAGTGTAACCTTTCTGGATAAAGGCAAGCTTTCTATGTACTGTCAGACATTATAGATCCTAAGTTCACACTCCTTAATCAAGTGACTGTCCTGTGAGTCATTGATTAAGGACTGAAAAAATTGGCTCAAGTTCCTTGATCTCAACTATGACAAGACAACAAAGGCCCACTTGTGTCTGAGAGGAAAGGAGAGACAGGGAGTGTAACCAGGCACAAAGGGGGAAGGGAATAGCTGTGCAAATAGGTGCAGCAGTCAAGGTAGAAGTGAAGAAAACTATGTGCAAGAGAGAGGAGAGAAGGGTTAATGATTAAAGGGTTAAGCCAGATAAAGACCAAACTGAAACTGATAGTAGAACTTGTATTATTAGTTAGTTATGCAGCAGAGTATCTACATATAGTAAAGGTACTGCAGGACAGAAGCTGTCTTCCCTTTCTGGGCAGTGCATCTTAGCACACCCTCAATAGACTGTATAATGACAGATCCTACAGCCCTTCTTTCTGGGGGTTGACTTCCATATATTTTCCCCTCCTAATCAGTCAAAGGAAGAAAAATAAAAATGGTGCTCTTTAGTCAAATTCAAGCTCAAGAAAGGATCAAAAATCTGTTAGAGATGGGACATGCATCACATAACCAAAAAGATACTTGAATCCACTGAAGCTGCAGAAGGAGACCTGAGAGGACCATTAGCAATTTATTTAGTGAATTATCCATTTAACTCATCTGCATACTCAGCAAATCCCATCCCTACCACAGGACCATGTCTGGTGATGCTGTCTTTTCTGTCTGGTGGGATTTCCCAGGATGTTCTGCATACTTCCTAAATACCTAGTTCTAAGTTACATGCTATGCCAGTTCTGCAGGTCTTGGACTAGATGGTTCAGGCTGGAATCCAGATTGTGGCTATAAACCCTGTCAAGCTGCAGACATTTCGGTGTAAATTTCTGCATTCCATTCAAGAGGAATGCACGAGCCACGGAATGGTTGTATGAAATAAAATGGCAACAATACCACAGCTGTGGTTTTGGACAAAAGCTCAAGGAATTGTGGTTGTTTTGTCAGGAACTTAAATTATGTGTGCTGTTCATATGCCTAGGCTCAAAAGCATTATACTTGTTTTTTAAGGTAAGAGAAAGGGAAACAGAGGTATGTATTTTCAGATCCTCTAAAAGTACTAGGGAAAGTGATGTCTTTAGGAGACTTTCTCTGCTGTTGGGTCTTCTAGGAAGTATTCTTTCTTTTTTTTTAAGATAAAAGAATATTGGGAAAAAAAAGACTACTTCACTTAGGCACAATGATGTGTGATTAAAATTATTAATTAATTGGTGATTACTGTATTAAAGAAAATAATCACTTGACTTCATTCTTTCATTGCAAAAGAAAAAACAGGAAACAAATGAAAAAGAGACATTTAATGTCCCATCAGAATTTTTAGCTACAGTATCCCTTTCCCATGTGGTAGGTGAACAGGACTACATTGCCTTGTTTCACATGTCAGGGTCCCATTAACCTAATGTAATAGTTGGCACAGATTTCTGAGCAAGTTTTGTCTATGAGGTCAGGAGGAGAATCTGAGTGGAATATAATACTTTGCTAAAACAATAATACTCTCATAATTTAAACCTCATTAACTTGTCAAGTTTAGTGACAGTCTTTAATAGCATTCATTCTTTTATGTTTTATTTTAAGTGATTTATCTGTAGCTATTTGAAAAACCTAAAATAAGATTGTTACTGAATTTGCATTTAATGGGAAAACATTATGTCTTTTTTTTTTTTCTCCTTTTTTTTTTTTTTTTTTTAATTGGGAGGAACTTATGTTTATTTTCTGGTCAGTTTGCCATAGACCTCTTTAAAAAAAACCCATGGAAGTAAGGATATTTAACTTCTTTATATTTTCTGTCTGCCTTTAAAAAATGCTAAAACGCTGCAAATGCAGTTGCAAGAACACTGTTAGAAAATGATAATCATTGTCATCATCCTTTGTCACCAAGAGGGAGTTTGGGAATTCATTAAAAGGACTCTGTTTTCAAGTAATGGATTGTGTCACCTGACAATGTTGCTAACAAAACACATTAGAGACAAACATGGATTTGTTTAAAGGCGGGGGATGGAATGGGACAGGGGAACATTGCACAGTATGGCTTTATTTGTTTCTTGCCCCTTTCCATTAGCAGCAATGCACACCCTGCACTTTTCTTGCATGGCATGGTTGATGCTGAGGTAGCCTCTGCCTCTCAAAGCAGTGCTGAATACAACCCTGGAAGATATTAGTGTGTACAATGCATTGCCCTTAGTGCAATGAATACTTGTAGCTCACCATTACTAGAAGTCAGGTTGGGATGATGAGAATCTGGCACAAGAAAGCTTTGAGTCCCTTGTAGCACCCTCCCATGACTAATTCACTGAGGGTTAATATTAATAGATTAATGGGAGTTTAATTAAACACCCACTGACTTAATCACTACACATCAGTCTTCTCTATGTCCATACCTTTAAAACAGAAGAATTAGAAGCATCAAATATTCTATATCCAACTTAGCTATTGTTTCAATTTAGAAGTGTGTGAAAATATATTATTTTCGTTCCTTAAACTACAGTATTTTGTCCATTTAGTTACATATGTCAAAAAATAAATACCTCCTCAAAATGGTATTGCATTAGATTCTTATTCATTAGGTCTCAGTAATCACTTTTTGCCCATTTGTTCCCCCCACAATATAGCAATGAAAAAGTAATAGACAATTGCTAATGAATTTCTGAAATACTGCACAGGTGCAGGCTGCAGCTGTTATGGGTAAACTACATTTTGCTAAACCAATTCAAATCCCATTGGGGAAATAGAAGAATCGCTGCATTCCATAAAAAGAAAAATATTTTCATTGTAGGATACTGAAGTTTCCATGTATATTCTACTGAGTCAAAAGTTATATTACAAAGAAAATAAAATGTTATCTTATAAATGCTCATGAATATATATAATCTTTTAGATTCTTACTTTGTTAAAAGTAACATGTTACTAGTTAATCCTCTAAAAAATATTCGGTAACATTTTCAAATTTGGATGAGGTGGCAAAGACTGTTTTATATACCATAATAGATATGAAAAAAAAAAATAAAGAGTTGTCTGCCAGACATATTTAAAATATTCAACTTTTCATAGGAAAAGGTATATTACAGTGAAAATTGCATGTGCCAGGTGAATTGACATTTCACTACACATTTCTAAATGTGTGTTTACTTCTGTTCATATACTATATGCATTCATTTTTGTTGCCAAGCTTTTCAACATGGAAGTATTCTGGGGGATTTGATCATTGTTTTTATTTCAAAACCCTTATTGTGTACAATGAGAAAGATTTCATGGAGGGAACACACACACACCTTCACCTCCAGATCAACAGTGTTAAGTGGCTAGTGGAGCTAGGTGTGGGTTTCTCATCTTTCCCAAAGCATTCACTGAGACTTAGGGCAACACTAACCCACGTAAAGTGTGGATACCTTAGTTGAGGTACAGACATATATAACTGTGACAGAAAGCTGTTCTCTCTTAACTGACACAATGTAGATTAATTTATAGTCTTAATTTAAAATTTATTTGCAGTGAAGTGATAAAAGCTGGATAAGCTTGTGTATTAAAACTAAATACAAATCTTGGAAAATCATTGTCTTTTTCACTTAAAAATTGTGGGCTTTCAATTCATGTAACAAATCTGTTTAGATCGCCATAAAAATAATGTGTCTTAAATCACCCTAAGACAGATTCTGTCAGGAAAGGAGAAATATTTTTTTTTTCCTCTTTAATCTCTGCAATATTTTGTAAATTTATTTTTGGGCATAGCATGTGTTACATAGTAAATGGGTTTGAAATGGATTTGAGACTCAGAGGGAATTCTTGCTTTCTTGAATCAATCTAGAGAAGATTCTTTCCATCCCAATGGAATAAACCACTCCAATTTACCTAATAAACAGAGCTGTCAGTTATTTCTCTCATTCTTGGCAATCCTATCACCTCCAATTGTCTTAGGAAGAGGAATCTGAGGCAACAGTCTGAACAGCTATGGTGTGCTGATTGCAGCCTAGGTATGCAGTTTTCATGTTGCACCCTCCTGAATTTTCAGATATACTTTGTTGCACTTTTCCAGATTCACTCCTGTCTATTATTATTATTATATTTATATTTATGTTTCTAGCTAAGAAAAGGTGGATGTGTGTATTTCTGAGGTCACATCTGAATGAAAATTCTACAATTACCTGAAAAGAGGTTGGAGTGAGGTGGGTGTTAGTCTCTTCTCTCAAGTAATTAGTGATTGGATGAGAAGAAATGGTCTTAAATTGTGATGGGGAGCTTTAGACATTGGGAAAAAATTCTATACTGAAAGACTGGTGAGGCATTGAAACAGAGTCCTCAGGGAGGTGGTGGAGTCACCATTCACGGAGGTGATAAAAAAATGTGTAGACATGACACTTCTGGACATGGTTTAATGGCCATGATAATGTTACATAGATGGTTGGACTGGATCATAGAATAAATCATGGTTGGAAAGGACCTTCTGGGTTTCCAAGTCCAATCATACATAAAAGAACACAAAACACCTAAATACCTCAAGCCTAAATACCCACAAACGTAAATGCACACAAGCCTGGTACATGCCTGTCCCTAGAGCGTATCCTGAAGCACCATGTGAGCATATTTCTTAAATACTTCCAGGGATGGTGACTCAACCACCTATCTAGGCAGCCTGATCCAATGCATCACCACGCTCTCTGTAAAGAATTTCTAATATATAATCTAAACCTCCCTTGCTGCAACTTCAGACAATCCCCCCTGGTTCTGTCATTAGCTACTAAGAAGAAGAGGCCAACACCCATCTTGGCTGAGAGAGCTGGGGCTCTTTAGCCTGGAGAAGAGGAGACTGTGGAGGGACCTCATCAATGTCTATAAATATATTAAAGGTGAGTGTAGGGAGGATGGAGCCAGACTCTTCTCAGTGTCATCCAACGACAGGAGGAAATTGGAGCACAAGAGGTTTAGGCAAAACACAAGGAAAAGCTTTTTAACAGTGAGGGTGACAGAGCTCTGGAACGGGCTGCCCAGGGGGCTGTGGAGTCTCCTTCTCTGGAGACACTCAAAACCTGCTTGGATGTGTTCCTGGGTGACTTAGTCTAGGTGATTCTGCTCTCGCAGGAGGGATGGACTAGATGATCTAGGTCCCTTCCAGCCCCTAACATGCTATGATTCTGTAATTGTGATCTCTCTACAACCTCCTTTCAAGTAGTTGTAGAGGGCAAATTATGATCTTGGAGGTCTTTTCCAAATTTAATGACATTGTGATTCTGTGAAAAGTGTCTTAGCTTGACAGAGAGATTGGAAAGAGTTGTTAATTAAGTTAACTAGTTTATTAATTTTATTAGTTTATTAATTTATCAATTAACTAAGAGTTATTAATGCATGTGTGTGAAAGGCTAGTGTATAGGGTCTGCCTGAGCTGGAGTTAATTTTCCGCACAGCAGACCTCCCAGTGCTGTGTTTTGCACTGAGAGCTGGAATGGTGCTGATAACACCCCTGTGCTGTGGCTGCTGCTGGGCAGGGATTGCACAGCACCAAGGCTGTAATTCAACATTTCCATTGCAGTGGGATGGGGTGGACAGGTCTTGGGAGGGGACACGACTGGGGCAGATGACCCAAACTGACCAAAGGGATATTCCTAACCACAGGACATCAGCTGAACTACAAAAGCTAGGTGGGGTGGTGCATTGCCTTGCCCTCTGGAGCAACCAGTATGTGTTTGGAGCCCTGCTTTCCTGAAAAGAGCCAGATATCTCCTGCTGATGGGAAGCAGAGATTAAATCTTTGTTTTCTTTTGCTTCTGCATGAGGCATTGCTTTACTTCTTCATTAAACTGCTTTTGTCTTTGCCCACGAATTTCATCGTATTTTCTTCCCCCTGGTCCAGCTGAAAGGAGGGGGGGAAGTGATAAAAGTGTCTCAGTGGGCACCTGGAATCCAGCCAAGGTCAAACCACCACAGCTAGCATGAAAGAAAACCCTATTATCAGTAATACTTTCTTTATGAAAAAAAATTAAATTACATATGCCTCAATATGAAGTGAATAGAATTATTAAGAAATCCCATTTTCCTTTATGTTTTCATTTACTTATTGTAAAGTGAAATATCCTCATTAAAAATCTGCAAGAATAAGATTGTAATTTATAAATTTAATATCTTGCTGAAGTGCTTCAACAGATCCTTAAGGTAATGCACACATATGCCTTTATGAATTGCATGTTTTTATGTTCTTTTAAAGGATCAGAAAAACAAATTAAGAATATAAAATTAAAATACAGGCCCCCTACCATAGAACATTTTAAGGTTAATTTTGAACAGCTTGGAGAGCATATAACCACTATGGCCACTTCATATTTATTTTTATGTTATTGTGCCATGTAGAATGTGTTCCTTTTCACCCCATGTTGTAACACTCAAACGTTTATGGTCTACTGTGGAGTAGAAGCTCCAGAATGCTTGAGATGGATCAGTTCCAATACTTACTGAGTCGTTATCCTTGGCAGGAAATATTTAGGATATCCATAGCAGAAAAGTCTTATTTGAATAATATATAAGAGGTTTGACTTAGATTAGGGAATTATAATTGTCAAGACTGACAGGTGATACTGCCTTCCTTCACATCTCTGTGACTTTCCTTTATACATCATATCAATCATTTTCTTCTGAATTTATTTAAATAATGAGTTATTCCTTTTTAGAGAAGCAAACCCATTAGTATACACTGCTGTATTAGTGTTTAACTAGACCAGAAAGTAAACTGTCAGTAAGAATTACGACAGCAGTCAGAAGACAAAAGACCATGTGAATGAAATTCAGAATGCTTCAAGAAGAGTATATTTTATGACAAAATATGGTTCTGAAAATGAGAAAGGAGACAACTTGGCTGTATGCCTAATATTTGTATGGTGGTGAAATTACAGCTGAAGTCAAAAGGTAAACAAAATATACAAAAATGTTAAAAGGAGTATCATGTTTCAACCAATAAAAATAGATTTTTTAAAAGTGTGATTATTGCTACTAAACAAATATTCTGTGCTAAGAGTCATATAATAATCAGAACAACAGAAGTCTTAAGAAAGAGAGGTCAGTCACTAAAGGGAGAAGAGTCAGATGTTTTAAGACAGAAAAAAGCCAAAGAGCCAAAGAACATTCCTACATTTGGAAGGCATTAAGATGTCTGTTGTCTAGAAAGATAGATATTGTCTATTAATAACTAAGAAAGATGTTAAACAACATCTTGTGGTGATAAACATTTAAAATCATCAATCTGGGAGAGCTTCATGCAAAAGAGATGGTTGATGATGTCTCTCGTTTGATAGTGTTGATCTGTAGTAAGTCTCAGAGATAGCAGAAAGAATCCAGAAGACTGAAGTACAGTTTATATTGTGCCAATATTCAGAACAAAAAAAACAAAAACAAAACGTGAAGAGTATGATATTTATGTCAGGAACATTTATGCTTAATGATGAAAAAGTTCATAAACATTCACTGTTAAAGACATAAAAGAGAACAATCTACTCCAACTAACATGAATTTATAGGAAATATAAATTGTTGAACAGACCTATTATTATTAGATTAATTGGAGATTGTAACTGATTGTTACAACTATTGTAGTGTGTAGGAACTCTAGGCATGCAAACTGAATCCTTTTTAATTTTTTTTTTTAAATAAATAGAGAATAGATACAAAACAGATAATAAGTGTTTCACCCAGACCTCTCAGTGGTCCAAGTATTTAGCTGCCCCCAAAATAAACTGCTCCTCTTAAACACACTGTCTGACCTGTCTGAAAGCCAATGGATAGGAATGAACAGATGAATTAAAAAAAAGAAGTTAATCAATAAACTAGGTGATGGTAATAAGACCTCCCCAATGACAATTGCCATGCTTTGATGAGAACCCTTCTGAGAGAATGCTGAAAAAGTATTTTCCATAAATACTTGTGTGGTAAGAATAAGTTTCTGGCAATCTTTGTCTCCAGGGCCTTGCCAGAGAGAAAGCAGAAGGGCATGAAGAACCCTTCACACACCCTCTTGCAGGGAACTCTCCATATCATGAAATAAAGACGAAAATTTTCTCACTCTCTTCCCTGTCTCTCATTTCCCATTTCCCTACAGTGATCCCAGAAATATGAATCATGCAATTTGCAGACACATATGTGTGAGGGTGATTTTAGTACATAAAGGGACATGAAATGCTTGTAAAAACCTGTTTCAGTGCATGGTTTGCCTCTGCTTTTCATTGATTTCAGCTGTCAGGCTCAGCTCTTACCTTACTAAACTCTGCTGTGTTCAAAGCTGTGAATGATAATAAAACTCTTCTACTCATCATTTCATAACATAACAATTGCTCTAACTGCACAGTAAATGCCAGACTAAATTGTTCAGGGCCTTTTTTGTATATTGAATTGTGATTGAGGGAACACTGGAGGAAGTTAAGGATATTGATGAGAAATTCAATGATTTCCTAACCTCATTCTATACCACAAAGGATTTTCAGGGATACATTCTTCTTCGGTTTTTCTGTTTGTTTGGTTTTTTTCTTTTTCTCCCAGTAATGCTCAAAAACTCTCTGGGATGAATAATTTGGATTTTTCCACTTTATTGGGAAGCAAGACAGTTTAAGAAGCTGCTTTTTTTTATTTTTTTTTTTTAACAGTTTTGCTTTTTGAAGTAGGATGTCTCTTCTAGCAAATTCAATAAGTGATGTATCATGCGAGTCTTTTAAACATTTTGATAAAGTAGTAACTGAGTATAGGCACCAGACTTTACTCAGAATTCTCCCACAGAGGGCAGGAGAAAACAAACTAAATGAGATCAGATTGGCAGTATAATGTTTCAAGTCTCCATGAAAAATCCACATTAATATATTTTAAAATATAGAATGAATATTAGCAATAAATCTTTTCTTGAGGATTAGAAATATTTCTTTAATAGTCAAACCCAGACAAACCTACAAAAAATATTAAGGGATTTTGTGGATGCAACTTAATAGTATCAAAGACAATAGGGGAGAAGAATATCTCAGTTTTGAGAATTTTGACTTCCCATGTACTGTACAAAGGGATAAAGTCTCCATAGTGCACATGAAGAATATATTATGGAAGATGGTCTGGAAGTTTAGTCCTATTTCAGGTAAAGGCAAACCCTACCAGTATTTTTGCTTAAGGACCTGAGTGCACCTGTTGGATGATGTGGGAGGATGGAGAAATCACAAGGGCCCTTAATTTTGGGTAAGAACATCCAGTGTATTAGATCATGTGTTCATTGCTAAGTAGCACTGCTAGGCATCATGTACAGACTAAAGGTTGGATAATGTCCTGGGCTTGGCCTGGGCTTGGCTAGGATAGGGTTAATTTTCACCAGAAGCTGGAAGAGGCCCACAGAGAGGATAGACAACCAAATAGGAAGACCTATGAAGATGTGCTTATAGTAGCTTGAGATTAATGAACTTTGGGGAAAAAGAAAAAAGTAAAAATTTGCTGTAACCAGTCTTGTTTACAACTGTCTTCCAAATTGGACATTAGTGAATTTTCTTCCTTTCCCTGGGAAGTTAATCATGGCACTTAGTGCTACAGTTATACTAGGGTGAAGTGTTCAAGAAAAGTGCAGAGTTCTACTTTACTGCCTGCTTGTTATGCAGAACATGTACAATGGCAGGTGCAGAAGTGCTCAGTTGCCAAACTCCTTGGATCTTGTTATGACATTTTTCATATGAGCACACTCAGAAATTAACAACATAATGGAGATTGGTCAATCTTTTAAATGTTTTTGTCCTTGAAATAAGTGTCATAGTTCCCTTACAACTGTAACCTCAAACTGGAGAAATGTTTTAAGTTTTCTGCATATTGTGATTAAAATTCACTCTGCCTCATTTAATTGAAAGTACACATATAAATATATTGGTTTTAAATGATCCTGCTGTTGTTTCAGGTGCAGGAGAAAAAAGATCAGGCAAAGTAATATGTTTAATGTACTTTTTATCTTATTAGGGAGGACTCGTTCACTCTATCAGCATACTTGCAAACATTAGGCTAATTACTAACACTGAAACTTTCATAAAAACACAAACTCATGGTTACATTTTGATCATGTAAATGATATGTTCCTACACTTCAGTAGTTTCATAGACATTAGTTTTAGGATCTCCAGTATTTTCTAAAGCTCAAGAAAGGTCTGGGTAAAATAGACTGATTCATACACCTACTTGTTCTGCTTCAGGGTTGCTGCAGTATAGTATGCTACCACAGAATATTGCCACAGTATATTGTCATAAAAAAAGTCTCAATTCAGCTCCTCATTTATTGTCAAGAATGCAGTGGAATGACAATATAGAATGTGTCTACAATGCTGTTCTAGTTTGGTTGAGGAGTGTGTTTTCTAAGGCAATCCACTGTCACCACTGATTCTGCTTTGCTTCACAACAAAGTACCACAATCTTCTTTTATGAACCTCACGTAGACTTTCTTTCTTCCAATACTGAACCTGTGTAATGCATTCTTGGTACCCTATACCAGAAGTATGACCCACATTAAAGTTTACACATCCTTGTGCTATAGTGGTTGCTTGTGATTTGTTTTAATTTTGTAACTGTAAATAGTTCACACGTAACAGTTTTGCATTTGAAATTTCCTGGCGGTTACATTTAACTTTTTTTCTTTTAACAAGTGAAACATCCTATTTATAATTAAGAGAGGAAAGAACAATACCAACAATTCTTGTTTAAGGTTAGATATTTTACAGTTTAATCATGAACCACTGGTGTTATATGCCATCCTGACAAAAATTTAATTTTACCTTTGAATTAAACTTGAAGATAAGAATACAAAAACTGTAGTTCATCCTATGGAAGGTTAAAACTGTGATTCCATGCCACTAGTGAATTCATAAGACTGGGTGTAAAAAGAGGGGAAGAATAAAAATAGAAGCATATAGAAACTTCAAGAAATAAGTTTCCATAAATTTTATAATGTTAACTGAAAACAAAAACCGCAAGCCCATTTAATTATTTATAAAACTTTAATTGAGGAATGGAACCAACAAGTTTTAATGGCAGTTGAGAACTAAAATGTAGTTCAGCTTCCTAGTACCAAGGGTCAGCACCTCCTTCACTAATCTGAGACAGCTCAAATAAAGCATTTAAGAGGAAGTTACGTGATGAACTTCAGAGTATTTCCAGTATTCAGAATTAAACATGTCTTATTACAGGTAAGCAGACTAATAAATGCCCAAAACCAGAAAAGTTTCTTGTAGAAAACTGTATTTTTTTTACCAGGGACTATACAGAGCTTTGGGACAGGACTCTGGATTTATTAAGATACTGATAATAAAAAAGGTATGATCTAAAATTTTCAAAGGTGATGAGACCTTCTTTAATCTTCTCCTTTTTTGTTGTTGTTGTTTATTTATTTATTTTAATACAACTTAGAGCAGAAAAGATATTGTTGTCTTGATTTTCTATTTTATACAGTCTTTTAGAAATGCACCAGTGTGTGGAGGGACCAAAATAGACACAAGTTAAATCCACAAGTTATATCCTGTTCATTTAGCACGTTAAAGTTTAATTAGAATTTAATTGATTGAAAGGTTTTGTGTTGGTCATTTTCAAGCACTTACTGCCATAATTTCAGCATGCTTTCTGATGTCAAGACTGCTTAGTGAACAATGGAAGTGCACCAAAATGGAAGTCATTGCTTTCATTTCCCCAGATAAATAATTCAATCAGACCCAGTATATTTCATCAGAGTAGTTCAATCTAGTATTTCCCCCATAATCCAGAAACACTCCTCTATTTTAATCACTACTTGATTTTTACCTTAGAAAACAGTGAAATTATCCTTCATTATCTACATTTTTCCTTACTGAGCATTTCCCAAATGCTTGGGATATATTATTACTATGGAGAATAATGAAAACATTCCTGTTTAGAGTAGTAATTCATGTTTTTTACATTCCCCCCCCCTCCCCCCACTTTTCCTGAGCAGATGCTAACAGCATTTACATATAGTCTAGCGTAGTTCTAGGAAGAGTGGTTCAAAGGAAAGAAGAGGAAGTGTGTTATTGTATGTTTACAGGATAACTAATTATTCACTTTCCTGACACTAGGGAAAATGAATACAAGATGTGACATAGTAGCAGGTTCTGCCACTGGGAATATGAATTAACTCCCCTGACTCTAGGAGATTTGTGTGTAAAATTGAACTGGTGTAACTGAGATCAGAGCCTGTTCCAAAGATCTTGAATAATTCCTGTAAGGCAAATGCCTTCAGCTGTCAATCTACTAGGCTGACCTGTCAGTGTCACATAATAATTAAACAGCAGCTGGCATTAGTGCAAATTTATAATTGCTATAATCCTTATTGCTGACATGTCAATATTTAACTTGCATTAACCTTTCCTTTGAGGCTTACAAATAGTGCATCTCTGGCTTGTTCAGTCTAATTTTTCATGTCATTGCCTTGCAAGGTACAAAGATTTATAATGTCATTATGTGATGGATACAGACCACTCTTTTACAGAGCCTCATAAGCTGCGCTAACTCTAGAATAACACTGGATTGTTTATTTATTCATTGTTGTGCCCTGCCTGCAAACCACTTTCTAACCACTTAAGTATTTTATAACAAGAAGGCCACATCTCAGATATTGAGCATAAGGATGACACTCTTTTAAATTTCAGACAGCTTTTTTGGAGGGTGACAAACACTAAGCCATTGCTATGTAGTACAGACTAAGTTCCCAGAGTTGTTTTAGTTTCAAATGTAGTTAAAAAAACCCAATAGCATTACAACTACAGAGAAAGATATTGGGAATTTTGGAATATTCATGAGAAGTTAAAATTAGTTCATTATTTTAGTAGTCCATCTACAGAAAAGACATTTTAAAATTTTGCCTAGAGAGGTTTTGTCGCGGTTTGGGGTCAGGGCAGCCCCCAGACCGATAACAGACCGCTCTCTTTTAACCCCCCTCCCTCCCCAAAG
>JANHGL010001889.1:14571-42017 GCA_024611195.1 Ceyx melanurus
TTAGTTAGAAACCTTAAGCTGAAAAGCAAAATCACCGAACAAAACTTGCTTGCTTTTCACCCAAACCAGGACAGGTTTTTAATCAAGATTCACGCACAGTCTAGCTGGAAAAAAAAAAAAGAAAAAAGAAAAAAAAGCGAAAAGACTGTTATAATGTCCAACGCTGAATTGTTCCTTACCTCGCACTTTTTGAATGTAATAGTTTCTATGTAAACTTTGATCAGAATATATGAGACTAGGTTTTTGTTATTTTCAATATGATCAGAATTTTTGATAATACAGATACTTAGAAAAGCAATTATCATTGGAAGCAAGTGTTACATTAGACTTGAGATACTTGGCATGATCACAGAAAGAACTGAGAGATGTCTCCAAAACTCTTGTGGCTGTTCTTCTCATCCCATCAAACTCAGGCACCAGTTCTAGAAAGACCTGGTGGTTATCCTGCCTGACACCCTATAATGTTCCAATTATTACTTAACAAGTACCTGTAGACTCATCCTTATATTCCTTACAATTGCACTGCTATGGACTAGTATGTTCAAAACAACCCAAATACTGGCATTTAGAAATTCTCATTGCAAATTAAAATAAAAGTCTTGTTCTTAGCATCTGGGTATTCCCTCTTTAGCCTTATCATCTGATTTTTCCATTATCTGCTCAATAAAAGTAAATTATAGGTCAGGGTTCTTACTCAAAAGGGTGAATTAAAATTCTACCCAGTGTAGATATTGTTGAATGATTTATTGAGATTACAAATAACCTGTAGTCATGTTTATAATTAAACAATCTAATTTATCACTTACTGCTGTACTTCTGAGGGGTCTTGACTCTTTGTTCCCTCGGGGATTACTGTTTATATCTTCCAGATCAAGTTTTAGAGCAGTTATTTCAGTGTGTAGTAAGTTGATCAATGCCAGGCATCATGCATAGCGGGCACAGTAGATTGTACTTAATTCAGATTGATTAACAGCAAATGAGAAATGTAAGCATGAAATAAGTACATTAGACTGGACTATATATGCACAAGAACTCCTTAAGTGTCTGAACATTCTATAAAAACTCTGAATTTTCTTTAAAAATAAGTATTTTTTAAATAGGAAATGTTGCAATTTTAAAACAAATGTCTGAACAGTCTGCAGAATCCCTGTGTCCTACAAATTCCAAGAATTAATTTAATGATTGCTATGGTTACATCAACACATACTGTAGTATGATATAATCAGCTGTGATGTGCTATGGCACAGAAATTGCAAAGATATGTTTGTTAAAAAAAAAGCCATTGCCAATATGTTCTTGTTTTACAAACATATGAGCTATTTTGAAATTCCAGAAAGGTTTAAGATGCAGGCTGTCAACTTTGTTTAGTTATTGTGATAACTTCTAAAAAGGTTTCAAACTGATCTGGTAACACTTCATGAAAGAGAATTGCCTGGATTTAAGAATGAAAATCTTTCAAAAAACAAGTAGAAACTTTTTTTTTCTCCTTGTAAATATTTTCCAGTGTTATTTTTCTTGTGATTAAGTGTCCTAAAAATGAAATTATTTAAAAATTCATTACATCTTTCAATAGTGATAAAATGATCTTGATACTTTGGTTTAATTGTTTTTCTTTCTTTGATTTTTTTTTTAGTACCGAATGATATTTGCAACTCCAGGCAGATGGCAGAAGTGATCAGAAAAGAAATTAAAGGAAAGCACACATTTGTAGATGTCAAACGATGGCCCCGCTGTATAACACAACATACTGTTAGAAATAAAAACACCAAAACCTTTTTCTAGACAATTTTATAATTTCAAAATTATTTTCCATTACAAATCATGAAATATGTCCAAAAATTTCATAATAGCATTATAGAACTATCTGAAGTGCTAGAAAAGAATAAAGTTGAAAGGAAAAATACATAGATTTTATGGTAGAATCTTTTATTTAACTATGAGGGAGTTTTGGCCTTCCATCTTCATCTATGAATTTTTCATTAAAATTATGCATTTTCATTAAAATGCCAGGCAGTAACAGCATTGTGCCCTTACTTCAACACCTCTGTGCTTACGAAAAGTATGCAGAGCCAGCCCCCCTTGTACTTTTGTTTGTTTGGGGTTTTTTTCAGAGTTGTGGAGCTTTCACTGTGTGCTAAGGATCTCAGTCTCAGTTCTATTTTCAATAGCCTGGTCTGTAAAACATGCTTTGGAGAATTAGAAACTACAGGTCCACATCTCTGGGATGAGAAGGCTGTCTGGAAGATTTCTTATTTCCTTTAACCATGTAGATATTGTGCAGAAAGTCATCTCCACTTTTACAACATGTACACTCCTGGAATTAAACTTTTCTTTGAAATTCCAAGGGGTGGAGAAGCGCTAACGAATTTGGGTGACAAGTTCAGAGTGCAAATATTTTCTTTTTCCTGAGTGTAAGCAGTTACCTAGGTCTTAGTGTGCAATTTTTAGATTGCATTCTGTCTCCTTCTGGAAGATTAACTTTTAAATGTTAAAATGTCTCGATACCTATAACTGACAAAATGAAAAATTCCATCTTCAGACGAAAAAAAAAAAGTGTACTGGAAAATATCTGTAGCTTTTTATATGAAAACAAATATTGATAGTGAGTGATTTTTAGAGTTTAATGATTTTATGAGATTTTTTTACTGTTTAAAGTTACCAGAACCAAGCTAATGGGATAGAATTAGTATGTAAGACTTTCATATATAATTTAATTCTCTCTGAAGAGTGATTTATGCACAAAACATTAACTTGTGGTATTTGGTTTCTCAGTATGCAAGATCACCACTGTATTTTTTTCACAGATTTCTGTAGTCTTTAGCCTGCAAAGGACACTTCTAATCATCTATGCTGTGCCTGAGAACAAAATTAATATCTGCCTCAAAAATACACATTTATATTTTCAATATCAGAAGTTTCTATCAGCCAAAAACAGCCAAGCCTGGAGAGGTGGATTACTAGGTGACATCAACTATCAATAGATTTAACTGTATTTATGTGAAAATATATTTAATCAATGTCAGACTTATATTCCAAGATGCTAAATTATAAAAAGAAAATCTTTCAGGAAAAACAATGGAAATACCATAATTACAGACATGTGAAAATCTGTCTGTATAAAGCTCAAGAGAATATATTTTTTAATTCTGCTTTCCATGAGGGTGAACTAAATAAGCAAATGAGCCTTCTTTCCAAGTCTAATGTTCTGTGACTATATATTTTATGCTGTCTAATAAGATTTATTTATTCTATAACGGTCAAACTCTTTGGCATGCCATATATTCTGTTATGATGAAATATCAGATGCTTGCACTATAAAATATTATTGTCCTTTCCAGCTCACTTTCCTAGGTTGGATAGGTCCTATAATACAGCTATGATAAGAAGTACTAGCTGTTCATCAGGAAAGTAGTCGAAGAGCATACTCATAGGTAAAAATATAGCTCAAATTGTGAATGTTGCCAGACAAGATAACTGGGTGTGTTTGGGAAGGGTGAATATCCAAAACTGAACTTTTGAACCCTACAGCAGAATCCTCCTACTTGCTACCTGCAGCTGGTATGGGCTGGCTATAAATTTTTATAACATCTTGAATTGTTAAATTCTGAATCTTCCAATTGAGAAAGAGTCCTAAGAGAGAACAACCAATTAAAAAGCCTCTCACGTCTTGTATTTCCTTACCTAGACTATCCAGATAGAGAAAACTGAGGGTGTAGAGTCCTGGAAAGAAGAGGTGGTGCACAGAAGAGGGATTCCTGAAAGGAAGTGGTCTTGGAAAATATAAAGGGGGCCCTGGAAGTAGAAGGTGAAGACTGAGGCTGAAGTAGGGATCTGGGAAGTAGGGAAAGGTCCCAGAGATCAGAGAGCTGCATGGACAGGACGCTTGGGAGATGTCCAGGGAACCTGGCTGGACAGTTTGTAGCCATCAATAGCCACACTTCAGCTGTAGTATTTGCCCCACCAGTTTTAAGTAATGGCCACTATGTCATAGCCTTCCAGCAGCACAGTAGCTTCCAACTCTTCCTGTTTGTTGCCCATGCTATGTGCATTTGTGTAGAGGCACTTCAGTAGGCAGCTGGCCGTGTTCCCTTTCCCGAGAAACACCCATTCATTCTCTTGAGTTAAATCCACTATGAGTTTACTTCATCTCAGCCATGACAGTACTATTATTCAGTTTTTAATCAGATTTGGGAATTATTCAAATTAGTCTTAGTAAAAGGTTATGTTTGATTATTATAACTTGAATTTGCCTCTGTCCTTGATTTGCTCTCTTTAAAACTTTAGTGTGTTATTAATGCTTAAGTTTAAAGTTATGCTGTACTTACAAGATTTTGAAAATTACCTTAATGCCATGAATGAAAAATTTTGTATTTTTAAGTTGTGTTAACAAATCCTTTAATATCTACTTATTGATCATCACATGATCACACACAAGATTGAGATTTTAATACACTTAACTTCTTGTATTAAAGATTGTGCTCATTCAGATATTATATTCTATTTGGTATATATTTACATCTTACACATATTTATACTGTTAGATTTATATGAATATATGCGGCCTAATATATTTCCTAATAAACTCAGAGCTATTCGATTTTTTTTTTTTTTTTTCTGAAAATCCTTGTTTCATAATCAAGAGGACAAGACAAAAAATTGAATCTGAAATGCCCTGCTGCACTCATGTTTCTTATCTTTCTTTCCCTGGAAAGGATTAAGGCCTGTATATAGATACATGAATAGGAAACGATCTCATTATTTTTTCATATTTTGTCTCATATAATTATGTCCTTCTTCTGACATACTTTTGATCTCTGTTACCATGCATAAATCATATCTGAGTTCACAGAGCAATCTGACCTTGGGAAAATTGGTCTCTTTCAGGTTCAAACTATATTTCAGAAAGTCTATACAGGTTTGCAGATATCTAGTTGCAAAAAAAAAAAAAAGAAAAAAAATGTTGGAAATAGGCAGACATTGTTTCTTTTGCAAAGTTTCATGTTGAATTAATTTTTGCAGTCTAGGAATACATAATTTTGTGCAGGTACAATGAGCTACTAGCAAAACCTTTCAACAGATACAGAGACCTGGTAATAAAACCTACTCATCTCTGAGTCTCAGGAAATCACAGGTAAATTCCTGATCTACATGAAGGCAATGGGGAATTTGACCACAGAATACAGAGGAGTCTATTCCATGGGAGTCAGTTTTCCAAAACAAATAAAATTAGTTACATTATGTTTTACTTTTCTGTTCACTTATTTCCATTCATTCAAAAAATAAATGCACAGGACAGGAAGCAGGGAAACAAATACGACTTCCCATAAAACCTCTTGAGCCTTTTTCATAGAAGCCTTAAGATTAGCAAAGGTGTAAGGAAAAAGCTAAATCAGAAGCATTTGATGGTGGTTTGGTCGCCATATAGTCTCCAATCCACTTGACATAATATTTGAAAAGTCTTGGCAGTCAGGTGAAGTCCCTGGGGACTGGAAGAAGGGACATGTTATACCCATTTTTAAAAAAGGTAGAAAGGAGGACCCTGAAAACTATCACCCTGTCAGCCTCACCTCTGTGCCTGGGAAGATCATGGAGCAGATTCTCTTAGATGGTCTAACAAAGCAAATAACGTACAGCAGGGTGATGAAGGACAGACAACATGGCTTCATCAAGGGCTGGTCCTGCCTGACAAATCTAGTGGCTTTCTATGATAAGGTGACTACATCCGTGGACAAGGGATGACCCGTAGATGTGATCTATCTGGACTTCTGCAAAGCTTTTGACACGGTCCCCCACAACATCCTACTTGACAAGTTGGAGAGATATGGATTTGATGGGTGGACTGTTCAGCGGATAAGGAATTGGCTGGATGGTCACATCCAGAGGATGGTGGTCAGTGTCTCAATGTCCAGATGGAGATAAGTGACAAGTGGTGTCCCTCATGGGTCTGTACTGGGACCTGTACTGTTTAATATTTTCATTAATGATATTGACAGTGGGATCAAGAGCACCATCAGCAAGATTGCAGATGACACCAAGCTGAGTGGTGCCATTGGAAGGCTGGAGGGATGGGATGTCATCCAGAGGGACCTGGATAGGCTGGAGAGGTGGGCCCAGGTGAATCTCATGAGTTTCAACAAGACTAAATGCAGAGTCTTGCACCTGGGTAAAAACAACCCTCACTATCAATCCAGGCTGGGAGACGAGGCGCTGGAAAGCAGCTCTGCAGAAAAGGACTTGGGGGTTTTGGTGGATGAGAAGCTGGACATGAGCCAGCAGTGTGCACTTGCAGCCAAGAGGCCAATTGCATCCTGGGCTGCAGCAGAGAAGTGTGGCCAGCAAATGGAGAGAGGTGAGTCTGCCCCATATATGAATATGGGGAATAAAGAGCCTTGTAACAGCTTCAACTCATTATGGTTTAAAAACAACAAAGATATAACTGGGCACTAACAGAAAAAATAATTCTGCATAACCTCAGGTCTCTAACTCAGATCATCTGAACCACCACTTACTATATGCTCACTGTTAGCTGCAAAAAGAAATCAGACTCCCAGTAGAAAGTGCTCAGAATCCTATCTCAACTGGACAGCTTTCATAGAAGATTTCTATTCTACTGAATATAATTCACAAGGGTATTTGTGTACCTGATTCTTATTCAGGGGTCTCAATTCCCATTTTTGCCAATGGCAAATTAGGCCTAAGCAGGACTTAGGCAACTAATTACCTTCATGCTTCTGGGACTGCATAATCAAAAGAAGGTAATGAGTAGAAAATATTAATGTAAGATACTAGCTGAAAGTATCAACTATGTGCACAGAGGCATGATTGACAATAAGAAGAAAATAAAGACTAGTGGCAAAGAGAAACAAGCATTTACTTGTAACTGCAATTGAAAAAAGCTAAATTTTAATAGAATTCTCTTTCGTCAGGTCATAGATACAGAACTGACACAACAGAATGCTAATAAAGAAATAACTGTGTTGGCTGTATATATGTTGGGAATACTTGTGATACCTGGATACTTGGAGGATGCAAAATATGTGTAAATAAAAGATTAGAAGCATAAACATGCATTGAGATAAATTTTGAAACAAAATAAATGAAGACACAATAATAATAAATCGAACTCTTAAAGAGTTGAAGGAATAAAAGCCTTATAAAATTATGAAAATGTATTTTAGAAATAGTTTTAGGATTTTTGTTGAACATGAGTGCAAAGCCATTTGTTGGCATAATTGCCATGCCAGGATATCTTTGTCTCTATCTGAACAGGGTTTTTTCCATTTTCTTCACTCCATAAGATTTCAAAATTACAGGAGTTCAATTGCAACCAATTTGGAACACCCATCATTCTCATCACAGCTGCTCCAAGATCCCTGAGTACATGGGTGCTGAACTGGGAAATAAATTAATAGTGCATTTGTGAAAAGTGTACTTTCTTTCCCTAGTGCATGATGAGACTTCTGCCTCCGTATGTCTGTTGTGGATAAATCAGCCTTCATACTTAATTACACAGAATCTACACAAAATAGCAAAAGCATATGGTTGAATATCTGGAAACAATCAAGAAAAATACAGAAAATCTAAAACCTTTATTTTGGGATTCTGGAACAAAGGCAAAATGACCAACCAACACTATATTAACAATATAAATATTTCAATGACTAGACATCAATAAATAACATATATGGGAGTAGATTTTTCTTTATAAATAGTATCCAAATTATATTATATGATTGAACCATTAGCATTAGAAATAGTATCCATAGAATATTTGCCACAGTTCATTCATTCTAATTTAAAATATGCAATATTTTTACAAAACGGTATCCAGCTTAACATACGGGTCACCTGCTACTCTTTAAAGACACGTACTGTACATGAAGCATTTGGCTCCATCCTTAGATCAAATTCCCATTCCATCAGTTCAGTCTGTTTCTTTCCTATCCCAAAGGACTCAGAAGAAAGAAAGAAAGAAAAAAAGAAAGAAAATGACTGTAAGTGTAGCAGATACTGATCCTGGAACTCACTTTTCCTTGACCTGTGTACACTACATAGACCTTATGATGTAGCACACAGCTTACCAAGGGATGCAGTTGGTGGTGATGCCAGTGTATCCTGTCACCTTAACACTGCAGAACATCATGTCAATCTGGAAGAGAGGAGGAAAGGAGGAAGTGGATTCAGACAGCTCTTAGAGGAAAACATAGACACCCCAGGGAAGGGTATTGTGACAGATCCAGAATGATCCAGGGAAGCAGTCTCCTGAAGAGTACTCTCTGTCTTCCATGTCTGGGTTGGAAGGTGACGCTTCCACTGAGCTCTGACCAGTATCTTGATAGTCTGGAAAGACAGGAGAATGTGGATCTGATGATGATATTATACACAGTGTTCCATATCTGAGTCTCAGCAAGTAAGAGCTCTCTTCCCCCACTGACATTGCCATGATTTTAGGGTATATAGATACTTAGCTGGTGATAGCACTTGCAACGAAGATACTTATTCTCAATGCCATACGATATTCAGTAAGAGTTCTTGCTAGGTGTGGCTGTTGCACATTGGGCTGCTTAAGTTTCTTGAGTACCTCCAACACTTCTCATGAGAATGATGCAGGACTGCTGTGGAGAATGCTGTTGGCACAGGGTCATTTACCTTGTCAGTGGCCTCAGTATGAAACATGTAATTAAACAAGAATCAGAAAGTAAAGCTTATAAGCCTCTGTTTTGTGAATTTTCCTAGTGTTGCCAGTATTAAATAATGGTTTTAGTGTTCGTGGAAAACTCTGAATAGGAAAAAACTGTAAAAAGCCCTCAATCTAACAAATATGAGTGTATTTTGCTTATTCGTGTCAATCAAAAACATGTCAATTCTTATAAAGGATCTCAGCTAAACACACTTCTGCTATTAATCACACTGAATATGCAATTATTAGCAGCTTTTACAGTTTTCTGTTGTGAACCCTGCTGAATATTCATCTTGGCATCACCAAGTAGTAGAAGTGTTTTTATATTTATAGAGTAGGATGCTGTAATGAGTTTCTGTGTTCTTAATGTTTTTTTGTTTCTTTGTTTGCTTTCCTTTTTTGTTTGCATTTGTTTGTTCTGTTTGTTTGTTTTGGGAGGAGTGTGTGGTTGTTTTTTTGTTGTTGGGAGTTTTTTCTTTCATTTTCCTTTACTCCTAAAGGAAGAATATAACAATTATTTTTGACACAGACAAGAAACTTGGGATTTAGGTGCAAGCATTCTGCCTCCTGAAGGCACTTTAAAAACTTTTCTAGTCCAGTGCTTTTCTGAATTTCTTTCAATATTAAACCCCAGCACCTTGAGAAGATTCACAAATTGAGTAGAGATTTACTATTTTCAAAGACAGGAGATGCTTTTTTTATTCCCAAGATCATGTTACAAACTGACAGATACCCTCCAGCTATTATCAAAACAAACCAATATTTATTATGCAAAAAAAGCCCCCTTAAAATTACTTATTATTGTACCAAGTGTCTGAAAAGAAAATAAACGTGATGCATGCTCAAAAAGAGCTAACTGCTTAACTCACTCCTACCTGAGTTCAAACACCCTTAGCAGTGCTGTGAAGTAGCCACATGCTTGAATTACAGGGCAGAAAACCTTGGATGTGCTTTGGGCTGGGCTTTTTTTTTCTATACACAGTAAATCAGAATTGCTTCAAGATTCCCCTCAAAGGAATAGTCTATCTAGAGAGATATTCATCTGAAAACAAAATTGTTTTGAATGTGTTTGAAAAATATTTTTTTTCTTGCTAGAATTAGCATCAAAAATATTATGGTAGCAATTATTATTATTAATAATAATTAAAAACACCCCACAACAACTTTGGGTATCATAATTGGAAATATGCTTTTCACATGTGTTAAATAATATATTCTTATACCATTGTAAGGAAAGAATAATCTGCCTGTGGAACTGACATTCCTATTTCATTCAGCATTTCACTTATTTTATAGTCTATAGATGTCATGAAAACCATGTTGTTTCTCTGTGTTATTGTTGTATGTCATCTTAATAAGTCATCAGACTTCATCCAGGAAAAGATACAAATAGAAAATACAAAAGCATCTAACTTACACTCCACTTTACTAATGACCAGCTGCAATGGTCAAGAAAATTAAAACACTTTTTCAGCTTGCTTGCTTTCTTAGTACAGAGGTATCTTGACAGCTGTAATAAGCAAATGATGCATTAAAGTTATCAGGAAATTAAAAGTAGAACTGAAAAACCAATGTCATCCTTCTGATTTACATTATGTTTCAATAACTTTGGGAATTACTCACATTGACTAAATGAAGGGTGTAGATAGCCCTTGGTTATTTAATTTCATTTTAGGATTTTAATTCACGTTTCAGAACCCTGATTAAATCACTGGATGTGACAAAATGAGAGTTCTTTTCTAAACCCATCTGCCTCTCTCTGTACCATACAGGAGAAGGAGGTATTGGCACAGATACAACATTAAGTTTCATTTGTGGTTATTGCTCAGATATCAGGCCGAAGAGATGAGATTAAGATAGCCCCCTCTGAAAGTAAAATAAATTGTTAAATTGGGGTTGGATTCAGGCAGTGAATGTGGTAAATTAAGGAGAAAAAGACTGCAGTTAGGGAAAATCTGGGTAATTAAAAAGGGACAGAAAGGTCTTCTAGAGTGACTGAAGAGCCATTACTGAATAAAATGGTCTGGCATATATTGGCCTGCAGTCACTAAATGTACATCTTCAACAGAATACCAGTATCTTGTGATACATGTGTGTATTTACAGACCGCTTATTTCAACAGTTTTCTAGGCTACCTTGATTTAAGTTTTGGGTAAGCAGCTAAAGTTTGAAATGCTTATCTTTAGTTGAAGTTGAACTAAACTTTCAAACTCTATTTCAGTTGAGATTTCAATTTTCAATATTAGGAAGGAAAGGCAGAAAAAAAGAGAGAAGCAGAAGAAAGCTGTTGCATTTTCATGTGTAACATTTAGCAACATTTTTCCACTTGAAAAAGAAACCCAAACTTGGTAATCTATACTTGTTAATAATAATAAGAATCTAGACAATGAAAAAAACCTGAGTAATTAATCTACTGAATCTTCCTACTAAAGCAGGATTTTCTTCCATCTGTGCTTGAATCCGGCTTTGAAAGTTTAAAAAGAACTTGAAATACTTTGTACTTCCATTTTTTCCCCACTATTAATCCTCTGGGGTTTTTTTGTTGGTTTTGGCTTTGATTTGGTTTTTGTTTGTTTGTTTGTTTGTTTTTCATTTCCATTTCCTTCCTTTTGCTAATTCAGTCTTTCTTCTCATTCCATGTGATAGTTGCTATGGAACAATATTTATATATACGAGCAGTACTTTATATAAAGTACACTGTATAGAGTATTGGCAGAGGTGTGGATTACATATCTGAAATGAGAAGACTTCTGTACTATTCCATTCACACAGATGAGGTACCTTTCCTTTTAACACCTAATGATACATCCGTCTTTGTCAAAGCCTATTTACTATAAATTAGCTCAAGCATACTACTTCAGTGATTCAAGTCCTTCTTTATTACTCCTCATTACTTGATGTTCCACCCAATTTAATCACATCTGCATACTGGGAAATTGTCCTTAGACTCATTATTCTAGTTGTTTGTATTATGATATGCTTGATAAAGCTGAATTCTTAGCTAGTTCTCTCTGTTACATAAGGAAGTTTATCATTGTACATGTAAACTATGTTCTTGATGCTAGTGTCTTGACATCATTATCATTTTATTTGAAATTTATGACAGCAAGATGTTAAAAAGAATGTCTGCAGTAGAATGCCAATAAAAGTTTCTGGGAATGTGAAAGCTGTAGTTAAGTCCTGGCCTATTTTCCTAGTGATTCTTCTAGCTATTTCAGTAAATGATTTTTGGAAAACAACATATTGTTAGCATCAATCTTCAGACATATTTCCTGAAACAAAAAGACTTTTGACTAATGGAAACATGGTATGGTAGATACAATTAGTGACAACAGCTATATTTCTGACTGACACAGATTTTGCAGTGTGATCTGGAGTCATTATGTACGTCAGCTCACTCATAGGTAAAATGTGCACAGCAGCACATTACCTGGTGTATTTTGTAAACAAAAAAGTTACTTCCTCATGTTGAAATGCTTTTGTTTTTATAAGAGGAATCAAAACTTAAAAGCATATACCTGATTATTTGTTATTCCTCAGGAAGTTAATGTCAAATCCAAACTTTGTGAGAGAAAAAAACTATTACGAAATTGTCTGCCCACGCTTGTCACCAGAATAGCTTTTCTTCATTATCATGAAATAGCATGAACTTCTCGTGAAGCTGTCAGAGCTGTTGTTCATTTGTTATCTGTGGAGTAATAAATCTTTGCTACTGATTTTTTTTTTTTCTATGCAGAGTATAAAAAAAAGGCTAAACTAAAAACTACAGCTATATAAATAAACCTGACATGTGACAAGATCTGGTTATCTGCTCAATTTTGCATGAAAGGATTTTAGGGTATTACCACTCCTAAATAACAAACAACCTAGAAGCCACTAAAAACCATAAAGCTGTAGTGAACAAATCTTTTCATTACAAATCTTAATCATTCCAATCTGTGGTAATACAACAGAAGCAAAGCAATACATTTTCTTAAACTTCAGAAATCAGTATAATATTTTTGTAGGTTTTTAAATTTCTTTCAGTTTTGTATTGTGTTTGGTTTGGTTTTCTTTTAATATTTTAATATTTCTCAGTTCTGGAAGCAGAAGATAAGGCACTTGCTCCAGAATTTTTACCATATCAGAAATAAAGGAATAACCAGTTTTTAGATTTGTACATCAAAAAGCCTTAGCTAATATACTGACCAATCTATATTTTTTTCCTGAATGAAAAATTTGGAGGTTTGGTGATTATTCTGTCATTTATTCTTGATGGAAAGTAAATTCAAGCCAGCATCTGAAAGCAATTAATGGCAAATTAACACGAACAGAACTGGATTTCAGATTTCCTCCTGGTCCTACATTTCTAAATAATATATAAAGACTGTTATAGCTGGTCAAAATAAACCAGTATACCGTAAAGGCTTCATTAAACTTTTCTCATAAACCTTGAAGTTGTGTGATAAAGAAACATATACTCAGATCATGTAGTAATGTGGAAACACAAAATCAGTAATAGGACATTATCTTGGTTTGTACACGTAAGTAGAAACAAAGCCTGAACATTCTGAAGTCCATGTGTGCATACATACATATAGCTGTGATAGGAGGACCATTGGTCTTATTATTGTTCTTTAAATTTAATTAATGGAAGAATAAATGTGTGAAAAAAATATTTAAATGAAGGATTATGATAACAGTTTATCATATTTTAAAATATTTCTGAATGGTTCGAATAAGCCATTCACTATGCTGGTATAATTTGTCATTAGTAAAACATATTCTAATCCATCAATATAACTGATATCCATGATAACATTTATTGATTCACTGCCCAACAGCACATGATTCTCATTCTTTGCTTATAAAAATATAGGAGTATAGGAGATAAATTACAACATTGTGATCTTCTGACATCTTTACTCCCTTTTAAAATGTCATTTAGTTTGTGTGGTATATTTTAATTGTTGATAATTTGGCAGCACCTATAAAAAATCAAACAATATTTATCTTAATATCTACACAACTTTTAGTTTATATAGAAGATGGTTGATGAAGATTTTTTTCAATGGATTTCTAATCACTCTGGCAGTACCAGAAATTAGTGGGCTAAATTCATTGACATTCAGTCACTACAGCATCACGTTTGAGACATAATTCACTTTGCTCACAGGCATGTTTATTGTGTCTCCCTTTTCTTATAGCTGGAATGCATGAAGGCAATTTTAAGAACTAGATGATATGTAGGCAATTCTTTAAGTAATATTATGAACACTTTAGACACATTTTGAAAATAGTTTCTGCTGAGTACAACCTTGCCTATGCTTATCTCTCATCAAAACCTGAAAGAAATTGAAAGACAGGCTAATTGAAGAGAAACATTCAGAGATTGAGTATGGATTGAAAGACTAATTACAAGTTTTCAATACTCTCTTTGCTGTTTTCCATTTTTATTTTTCCTTCAGAAAAGGACAGTTTCTACTAGAATTTGCCAATAATATTTAGTTCCTCATCCTACATTTTAATATTCATTTTTTTACTTTTGTTTGATTTTTACATTTCAATGTCTTTGGGGTTTCTACATCCTGTTTTCCTTAAGCAAAAAACAAAGTGAGAGAAATATGATCATATAAATTTGATGGAAAAGCCATGTTCTACTGCTCAGTTTTATAAATTATGCACAAATATTGACTTACGTATGCTGTAAGACCTCCCAGAATAGGGCCCCAGCATGTGCATCTGCTGAAAAAGCCTGCCAAAAAAAAAAGTGTGTTTCAGCCTCCAACACGTAAAATATGCATATTCAATTACAAAAAATCCTGACATCATTTCAAAAAGGTTTCAGTAACTTGCTGCAGTCCCCAGGAAGCAATAACTTGCGTGCCAACAACTCATGTAAGTTTTATGTATCTATTTAACTTGCTTAAACAACAGCACTAAAAATAAATTAACACTATTGCATGGCATTTCTTGTAGCACACAATACACTAGAATTCAAAGAACATTCTTACATAAAACAACATACATGCAAGCATCTCTGTATTTCATGCATCATTTGAGAGTAGAAGAGTAGGACAGTCAGACATAAGCTGACATGTTCAAAATGCTTGGTTTTGCCAGATGTCTTTTTTTCCTGGATACTTTTTTGCTTCAATGTACCTGACAATATTTTTTTCCATCTTCTTAAAAGGAACAAAAACTATAAACCTGAATATTTATGAAAAGAAATGCACACTTTGAAACCGCACCTTTGGCATTATATTTCTGTGCCAACATTTAAATTCTATTTTGGGAATGCAGCAAGTGTTAAATGTAAACACATTCCTTTGAATAAGAATATGAATAAGAATATGAACTTTCCTTTCCTGGACTAAATAAATAAATAAATAAAAACCTTGTAGTCACATTTATTTTCTCTCAGTTCCTCCTTTTGTTATAGTCTCTACCAAATGACTAGCAATAGAATATGAACCCTGCCTTATACCTAAAATAAATATAGATAGGCTGACCTAACTGCAGGCATATTTTTAATGAACACAATTTTGAGTGTTTTATACAGTTGTAATCTAAGATTAGGAACATATGGTTCTGGTGGTAAATTAGCACTATGAAGATATATAGCATTGAAAATTTAATGACATTTTCAGAACACATAAAGTACCCTGGGCTTAGATAAATTCAGACCTAACTAATTTTGAAACATGAAGGTTGTAGCCTTGTCAAAACAAGCCTGAATAATGATAATACTGTAATGATTTATTAAAGTTCTTATAAGGAATAATGAGAGTTTTATATTATCTTCTGTGTTAATGTTTCATCTGCATGGGAATCACACAGAATTATGTTTGAGAATTATAAAGCCTCAACAAAAAGGACAAATGATTACTGGGATAAAGACAAAATCCTGTGAAATAATTTAATTTCTTCAGCTCTTCATTTCTAAGAATATTTATTAAGGTGACAAAATAGCAATGGATTTGGAAGTCAGCCTTATTTTCAGAGCTCCATCTGCATGAATGCAATTCTGGATCCATGGATGCACCAGCACAGGGAAGACTTTGCTTTGAACAGTTTCACCCCAATCAGACATAAAAGGTATATTCTGTATACACTGTGCTTCTGAAAGCCTTTTTCAATTTAATTCACTTTATGGAAAGAACTGGTTTTGTTTTGTTTTGTTTTTCTAGAATATATTACATAGAGACCGGAATATATTAATATATAAAGCAAGTCAAACTCAATTTTGGACATATGTTTTCTAAAGCAAATACTTGCTGGGAAACAAATTATAACAGATAAGTGTAAATTGAAGCTCAAACATGTCTGAATGATAATGTCAATTTTGCCTTGATTTTATTGTTGTTGTGCCTGCACGCCAGTGAATTTAGGAGCTCAGGGAGGCCTTAAGGGACCCTGTGGCTCGAAGACTACTATTTCATTTAGATGGGAGAAACAAAGGGTAAAAAGAAAAGGACTTTGAACATATGTTAAATCTCTGCCACCAATGAGTGAATGCCTGTATGAGGTGTTCTATGATTAGGGAATAAATACATATTTTTAGCATCTCCTCTGTCCTTCCTTTGCTATTATCAGGGAGACTCTCTACAAGGAAGTTCAGATGAAAATTAGACATTAGTGTAACCTCTGCTAAACATATCTAACTTTATAGCCAGTGTAATTTAATTATCAACATCAAAAAAGACTAAAACAAAAATAAAACATAACTAAGACATTTGAATCTATGACTGCACAGGGAGATGGTGTACAGTTAAGAATCATTACAAGATTAACTGGTATATATATGCTCTGAATTAAAGAATGCTGAATCTGTTAAAAGACACGCACTCTTCTCATTTAAATGCTTATTTGCATGCAGCAAGATACACGTGACTTCTATAATGGGGATAAATGGATGCCACACGGAAGTCTTTTTGGTTATTATGACTACAATTCAGTAACAATAGCATGAATTGATAAGAAATACTCTTTGTTTTTCTTTAGGCCAGATGGTTTATAGGATATTTTAAACAGTGAGTTGTTTTTGTATTTAGGCACAGCTGTATGTGATAGTTTAAAAACATGTTATAGTGGAACTGACCTCCTCTCCTCAAGAGTCTAAGCAGACATAACACTAAGGCATAAACCAAAGCACCTTACTACCCTTGGAAACTAAACTGAGCCCAAACCCTAGATTAATTCTACATTCAAACAAAACAGGAGATGCAATTGTAGCTTCTGGTTTGTTGTTTTGTACTCATTAGCACAGGAAACATTTTAAAAAATTTTCAAACTCCAGGTCAGGGTCAGAACTTTTACAGGGAAGTCAGTTTTGGTTAAACTTGGAACTCATAACCTGTGAGACAGACAAGATCTACTTAATTTTACAATATAAGTAAAAAATCTTATGTAATTTAATAGAAAAATAGAAACAAATAAGAAGAGTCTGATTTAATACTAAGAATTTGTGTTTCTAATGCAGTCATGTATTTTTGAAAAACCAACACTACAATTACTTTAGACTAAACTAAAAACAGGCTACCAGTATGTAATTATTTTCTATTTCTCAGGCAGTTTTGCCTTGCTGTTCAAAACTCTTCCACTTTTTAAAATCTGCAGTGCTATGGTACATATACTGTGTCTCCTTAAAGATACAGATCTGTGGTTAATCAGACAAGAATATTTCCCTTTAACAGAAGACACATGCAAAGAGAATTACTTACAAGAATAAGTGACAATCTTACCTGTATTTTGGAAACAGACAATAATAAACACTTCTCTAGAACATTATAAAATGAATTTGTGTTCATAAATAGATTAAAACATGGATATATTTGAATATACGGTCACCACTATTTAGCATTGTTCCAATTCCCTTAATATTTAATGGAGAAATACCACCAGATGAACACAGAAATATATAGTGGAAAATGGTGGTAAGCAAGAGTTTTGAACAGATAAGCTTTTTTTGGTTGAACTATACTTTGACAGAACAATACACTGCTGCCCCACTGGGTGGCCCTTATGCTATACTTTTAATATTTTTAATGTCTTAATTCTTTTAAGCAACATTTTCTTTAATTTATATGATTAGCCAAACCAGAAGCTGGAAAGATAATATTTTTTAACTTCCTTTCTGATGAATAATAAATGTCACATAGGAATTTGAAAGTGGGATGTAGTCGCATGTGCCATCTGCTGCATATGAGAACAGAAGAAAGATATTAGACTTTAAATTAGGGGTTGCTTCACAGAAACTAAAAGATGAAAGGAAACCACACCAATCAATTGGAAAATAATACCAGTCTCTATCAGTCATCACAAATCTCTATTAGTGCTTAGAAAATCTCACAATATGACAAGATACTCTTGAAAGCCCTCTAAGGAATATCTACAAAGTATATTTTAAATAGAAATTAATGTCATTAAAGACATACAGTCTTCAAACTATTTGATTTATTTTCACTTTTTTTCTAGATGCCTAAGACCTGAGACTGCAGGATATGTAGAGACATTTTTGAGGTAAAATAATAAACCTTGTATGCAACATTCCCATAGCAACTGACTGTTCACAACATAAGTAGAGCTATGTATTTAAATAAAAGATCACTTACTTGCAAAAAAACCCCACCCTAAATTATCACGTTTTACCTCAGAAATAGAAGCAGTATGTGTGCCTATCACCCTGTGTGAAAAAAACTTCATGTCCTTCACCTATTTCAAATCCAGACCATTTATCTAAAGAAAGTTGGTTCTGTACATTCCAGCTGCCCATTTGATCTCAGCTGTAACTTGAGTTGAATGTTGAGCCAGAAATATGTGACACAAATTAGGCTGGTCTGCAAGATGACACATCCATGAGAAGGAAGTGGCTGGCAGGGATGACGCCCTCTGGGATGTGTGAAGGTGGGATTCTAGAGGTGGCCCTGGTACTCAAATTGTATTTTAACTCAACCTCCTCAACAGCTGTTTCTGAAAGAAAGGCACCAGGACTAGCGCAGGATCAGTAATGGTCACTGTCATACTTAGCTCCTGTGTGAACTATTTCTAAACCATGGCCAAACACTCGGGTAACACAGAGGTGACATGGTGCAACTTTAGGTGTAAGACAATTCCAGATAACTCTTACTTTCCATTCTGCCCAAATTTCTCTCTGAGATGAAACCTGAGTATAGTTCTGCTGATAATTTGATTCAGAGAGTCCTCCTTGAAAACATCATGGATGAAATGATGAAGCTGCACCAGGTCTTTCAACCTGCCAGGACTAAGATTCTGTTTCAGCGTGCCTTCTGCCTGCAGATACACTACACTCCTTTTAGTGTCATTACTGGACATACCATACAACCTAAGGGTCACACTGTAGTGTTCTAATCTTCAAGGTACCTAAAGAATGTTTTCACAAACAACAAAAACCCCTGTATTTGGAGGCTACAGAGGTATCATGCACAGCTCAAGGGAGGCCTGAACCAAGAGTTATGACATGTGCAAGTAAGCCACTCAGTTCACTTGCCTATGGAGGAAGGAACTACAACTTGAGGAAGAAGATTTTATCAGTGTAGATATAATATGTCTATTAATATTTTCCCATGTATTGACATGTGCTGCCATGAAATGGATCCAAGTAGAACTTAGTGTAGACTAAAAAACAAAGTCTGAAGTCAAATTTAATCTGTGAGCATTATCTACTTCCTCATACTAATTGGAAGACTGAAATATTACAGGAACATCAGCCTCTGTAGCCTGCACTGTTTCCCAGTAAATATTGACTTACAGTTTGTTGATACTGAGCACAAGTAAATAAAAGAATTGCCCACAGTTTCAGGAGAAATATTCTGGTTCAGAAATCACTTCTTCAATGCACCATTAACAGGAAGCATGACTGTATAGGAAACAAGGCCGTGATGATCACCACAAACCACTGTTGGAGACTCTAAGCACTTACGAAAAGAAGGTCCCACCCTCCCTGTTCAGCCGGCTTCCCGACATAATGGCATAAAATGAACACAGCAAATCTGAAGGGTCTATTCATGCCTTCTCCTGCAGGGAGGAAGAGAGAGCTCATGGTCTCTCATGGTTCCCAGACCAACACACATGGTCTGGGAATCTAGGACCCGCTATACATGGGCTGGGGTGACCAACCCTCTGACCAGCTGACAGCAAAGCCAGTGCTCATCACCAGTGCCAAGAATAGGTAGGATAAGACAAGTGTTGTCTGAAGGTTATGCCTTTACAATGAGTTTCTCAAGTTTACACATGACAAAATCTATTTCCAGAGCCTAAGAAACAAAGATGATTTGAAAGATGGAAATCTGACAGAATTATACTCATGTACTCTATGCAAAGCTATGAAAAAACCTTTGGAAATTCACATATAATTAAACATTACTTGTATTTTCTGAACCTATACTAGTCTTAGAATCTTATTCTTTTTATGGGTTTTTGTTGTTGTTGTTGTTAGCTGGCTAGCCAGCCTCTGATGCTTTGTTTACTGTAAGATATTCTCCAGAAACTAACGTCTAAAAATATAGGAGAATGGCACAGCTCAATTTCTTCCTGTATAACAAGACAGAAGAAATAGAAATAGGTCACCAATTAGTGCCTTTCAAACACTCATCTGTGTATGTATCTGGTGGGGGTAAGACATGGCATATTCTACTAGGAAAAAAAAAGAAAGAAGTTTTATGACTCAGTATGCTCTTATTGTGTTCTGTTGCTGTTCACTGCACACTCATTCCTCACAGAGATCCCTCTGCTCATCAGACAGTGGGATACAGAAGGAAAATAAGTTGTATTAAAATACATCATATACATCAGGCTCCACATGCAGTTTTCACAAGTCTTCAGCTTCTGCTGACATTACTGATTTTGACAAGATAGGTCAGTCCATTTCCAAAGATGGAATACATAAGGCAATCCTATAAGGCAATCCTATATAATAAATATGTAGGAAAAATGAACCATAATGAAATATAAATATTTTTGAGCAACTGTTAAATTCTGGGGTTGGGCCAAGTGGACAGTTGGCTTGGGGCACCAAATACTACATAGGCACATGTATTGTTTACTGAGCACTTACTCCATCTATCTGTTACCTTCAATCACTCATGGGTGCCTTCATTCTGCCTTCAGAATGGCTGAGGCACAATGTCTCGCCACAGCCTGGTAGCAGAAAGCTTTGATGTAGCCTCGTAGATGAGAGAAGGCAGCTGCAGATGAATGCATGAAACCAGAGTGATGCAGACAGAAGCGTAGCCTGCATGTTACCATTTTGTGGGTTTCTGTTTTGATGTAGTCAAATAAGTCTGCCCTCTGCATATATTACTACGTGGACCCAAATAGGAGCTTTGCATATAAAAGGGCAAGGTGGCAAAAAGGTTTATTTACAATATACATTGACAACTCTGGTCTTGTTATTTTTTTCCTTCTTTCCATCTGTTCATCTGCTTCCAGGATTTTATTTAATGCATTCCAACTTCCATCAAAATTACTTTCTTACATTTTTTTCTACTTTAAAAAAAAAATATTTAATTTTATTAATACTTTAAATTGCAGTGACATGTACCTTGTACAATGTCATAAGTACTCAAGAAATTAAAGTATTTGTTGATCTACACAGTCTTCTGATGTCTGGAAATGTTTTTCAGAGAATCTTGAAGACAAACTAAAAACTATATCCCTGGACCTCACCTAGGCAGTATAGCTTCCTACACAATTTGATATTTTGTATTACAGCAATATTCTACATGGAAAAGACTGACAAATATTAATTCAATCCCTTAATAAGCCACCAAGAAAACAACCAATTTAGAGACACTCCTATTGTACAAGTGACCCATTCTGACCTGCATCTTTGATTTCAGCTGAAAACAATCCCTGTACGAGCATGCAGTACGGGTGCCTACTCATCCAGTTAGCCAACAAACTAAACTCAACTAAAAAAAAATAAATTAAAAAAATAATCACAGGTGTTCCTATATTTTACCTACCTAATATCCCATAATAACAAGTCTTATTATACAGTCAAACATTAAACACACAATCATGTGCAAGGAATATGACACAAGCAAGTTTAGAAGCCAGATGTTTGCTGAGATCCCCCCAAATCATTGTATAGATGAAAACTTTAGAGGACTACTGGGATCCAAAGAAAACCTGTGTGAACTCTGTCATATGACAAATAATGATTTGTCTAGTCTTATCAAAGACAAAGAAGATTCTTTCTTAATGCATAGTACTAAGCAAATAATTGTTAGTCATTATTATCCTGGTTTTGGACTGTCTTGCAGGAAGAGTTTCTCAATCTTTTAGTATTTTCCACAAACAAAAAATTCAATAAATAAATGCTAATAATCAGTTAAGAACATTGATCACTTTGATTATTTGCAGACTTCCTCTTGTGGTCTAATAAGAAATATCTGTTTTTTCAATTATTTGATTAGAGTAGCACAAAAGTGCATTTTAGATAAAAATACACAAGGAATGAAGGCAGACTCGAATTTCAGACAGGAGCAACTAAAAAGGGTTTAGTAGCCTTATCATAGACTACATACGTTAGAAAGCAGTGTTTGGAATCTGGGCTGCACATATGTCTTGTGTGATTCATTTGCAACATGTACTAGAATGCTGGAAATGGTTTGTGGATGTGAACCTCAGTGACTGTTGTGCAAGAGTTAGTAATCTCATATATCTCAGGATTTTGTGCCTTGCAAATCTGTCTAGAGGAATAAATGATCACATACAGGACAAAATCTTACATGAGTGGTGATTGTGATGCAACAAATATATGATTCTCCTCCCTTCCTCCCTAAATCTTTCCAGTTCCTTTTTAATTACATACATTTTCTCTCTTGGTATTACTTTTTAACATGAAAGAAAGCAAAAAAAGAAAGAAAGCAAAGAAAGCAAGAAAGCAAGAAAGAAAGCAAGAAAGCAAGAAAGCAAGAAAGAAAGAAAGAAAGAAAGAAGGAAAGAAAGAGGAAAAGAAAGAAAAGAAAGAAAGACAACCTTGGTGTGTTTTTCCTTTTCTATTCAAAAAATACCTCATTGAGTAAAAGAAGTAAAACTAGATGAGAAATTACATTGATTATGATCTCTTTATCAAGGGAAATGACCCTGTTGGAAGACAGTTGGCATATTATTATGACAGACTTTTTTTGGTTAAACTCAACTGAATATTTACCCTGGGTTTTCTCTCTTAAAGGTTGAGACTTCAGTCACAACTCCTCACACTCTGAAAGTCTCAAAATGTCATTCTTGTATTACCTTGCCACAGTTTACTATTTAACATTTAGTTTTGGCCATGGTATAAGCATTTGTCATATTTCTTGGATACTTTCTTTTAATAAAGCACCCTTTTTTATCTCTCCTTCCTTCCTGCCCTTATTTATTAAATTAAACCATGCAGTGAAGTAAAGGTGTGGACATCAAGTTGTTTTCATTTACTGGCTTCCAATTAAGCACGCAGCTGCTGCACTTGAGAATAATAGCCATCCAGAAAGCCTCTGACAAAGCAAAAGCAAGGAGAGGTAGACAGAAGGATCCTTACTACAGCAGTCCTCATGGATGACCTGTTTTAAGGAATCATCCCTGGGAGCTGGCATTGATTTTTTGTGGAAGAGAAAGCTGACCAGCTAATGAAGGCATCAGTAGGAGTACATACAAGACAAAGGTTTAATCTTCAGTGTTTTAACACACGTGCAGTAGCAATGAACATTATGTTAAAGTAACACCTCTTAACAGCCCTATTTTATTTTCTTCAAAGTATTGAATAAGGTGAGGAAATAGATGAAAGGCAAAACAAAAATAATATCATTTTGAAGCAATATTAGTGTGAGTACAATGCAGTAGAAATTGAATTAACTGTGAGTTGTGTGAAATAGCTGTTAAAGCTAATTCACGTTGTAACACATAATGGTATTATTGATTTACTTGATACATGGTTAATGAGTGTAATTTTTCAAGCTCTTTGAATACAGTAAATCCTGTTTACTCTTCTAGTGCAAATCTGCCTGCTGTCTATAATTTGACTTTCCTTTTATTGTCTCCTCATTGTTCATTTGAATAGGCCTACTCACATTCCTTCACTGGTAGGATTTGATAACATATTCTGTGGGAGCACCTGCATGACTTTTTTATTACATCTCTGTTATCCTTTGTGATAGTCTAGTGGGAAATTAAAGAGAAATTAACAGCTGAATGGCAGGGAACCATTAACCCCTTTGGGTACAGCACTTCATGGAAACATAGTGACACTACATCATGTAAACATGAAGAATGGATCAGGACCAACCAGAAAGGTCATTATGAAGCTTGAAAACCCTGAAACTGTAAGGAAGCAGCTGTGACAGAATGGATGAAATTCAACACTAAAGCACAAAAAGGAATCAAGAAAGCTTTTCGGGTTTTGGTATTTCACAAAATACTCTACAAGGGCTTTGGACTTTGAAAGGGCATTGCCTGCCTTGCAGTCATTCTCTTGGTGAGCAAGGAATCAAAATACTTCCTGACACAATAAAGATTGAGGGTGAATGTAATTTTCATTTTGACCAAATTGTTGCTTTTATACTCGGGGATTTTAGCCTCTGTGTGTTCAAGAGAGACATTAGTGAATTCTAAATTCTATTCTAAAGTATATGTTTCCCTGTCATTCTACAACCATCCTGATTTCCCAGGTCAAATATGTTTCAAAAACAGTGAAGTGAATATTCAAGGTGTACTTATTCATATATTTAACGTGCCAGTATCTGGCTATCCTAAAAGAACAATACTTCAGAATCCTGTCATGGTTTTAAATCAGTTGTCTTCCTACTTTTAAGCTTCTGTACTTTCTGTGTCTTCACATGAATTTAGGTGTGGAAACTGCCACGAGCTCTGGTTATGGAAAATCATGGGATCTCCTTTTTATCCCCCCACCATTTCCCCCCCAGGGTTCATAATCTGTAAGGATAAAGAGCATTAGAAACTACCGTTAGAATGAATCAAATTTGTATCCAGAGACATGACAACATTTTGTGTTTGAGTAATCTAATCTTCTTCCAAATGCCTATCTTGGTCTGGCACATTGCCAGAGTTGCTGCCCTTTCTCAACAATGATGACCTTCACAGCAGCAGACACACATCATTTCTTGACAGCCTTTGATTCTGTAGAATCCTCCCAAAATGGCGAGAAATAAAATACTCAGGATACTTCAAATCCTTTCTTCCAACCCCTTTAAAATATATGTGATGTCTACAAGTTCAGGGCCCTCCATCCTCTCAGCAACCACATCTCAGACTGAACTGCCTGCTAGCCTTTGCTCAAATGTTCTTTGGTTCTGAAATACTAAATAAAATGAATAGAAAAATAGAAGTCTTAATGTCTTAAAATCAGATTCCTGCTATCCATTCATCATCAAACTGTCTGTTAAAAAAAAAAAAAAGCAATAAAATGAGTTTGCTATCAATACAGAATTTTACAGAATAAATTAAAAATATAGATTCTGTTTCAGTACCTTAAAAATCCCTACTTAATTATTCAATTAAATATTCACACATGCACCCTATACTTCTCTCTCCATCTAGGCTATACTACCAGTTTTAAATACACTTTAAATAGCACTGATCAACTACATTAATACATTTTTAGCTGATATCCTTTTTAATTCCATACATACTTTCTACCAAACATACATTTACAAAGGAAATATCCCAAGTTCTCTTTTTTCACATATTTGAAATCCAAACATAACTTACTGATTTAACTGGTTGTTTGTTGCTTTGGGTTTTTTTTAAGTTCTGAACTTCTACAATGTCATCCAAACTACATTTCAATCTCAATTTATGATAATAATAAACTATGGTCATAATAATAGGAAAAAAAAAAAGTGATCTTCTCAAATTTATCTCCTCTAGGGAGTACCTTTTTTCTTGTTACAGTATTACTAGAGACCCAAGGTTCACTGTTCATGAAAATCATGAGGATTCTTATGCAGATATTATAAGCACATGGCTTTAACCATTTCCTTACTTTGGGTAAAATTACATACTCAGGAATCATCATCTTTTTCCATATTTTAAGAAGTTTATGTAACAAGATAACAGTAAAAACAAAGTGCCCAAGTACAAATCTACTAAGTGAAGAAATTAAATATTACATCAATCAATAAGAGGACTTAACTGCTACTGAGGTCCTCTGTGTCCCTTTTTTTCTGGTGGAATTTTATTTTTGTCCATATCCCTCTCATCTACCACCTTCCTAGAGGCAAAGACTCTTACAAATTTATCATCAAATAAAACAACTATGAAGCTATTTTCAGTCAAATGAAATAAAAAAAAAAAAAAAAAAGAACTTCTGATCTGTTTAAGCCAAAACTGTTCCTCAGGAGTTGTGATTCTAAACTTTATGTACATTAATTTTCTGGTGCTGTTGTGGTTTTTTCACAAGCAATCATTTTCTCATTTAAAAAATAACCAGAAGAGTATTAATTAGTTTCATGAGACTTACTTTTTAATTAAGCTTTCTTTGCCTCTTTACCCCACCTCCCCACCTTTTTTCTTTTTCCTTTTCATTAGTAGCAAGTCATGAGAAGCCAGAAAAAAAACCTGAACAAACACAAAACCAAACCAACTATTCCACTAGAAACTCAGCCATTAAAAAGATGTCCTGGTTTGAGTGAGAATCGAGCAAATTCTGTTCAGTGATTTTACTTTTCAGCTAAGTTATTCTAATTAACTGCACTTTCTGAAGTTAGCAGCATGTTTTTGCAGACAGTGGCTGCTTCTAGCAGTAAGACCCCTTGCTTTGAGTTACTACTAAGGATTGGAATGCAGCCAAGGACACTGCTAGAATTTGTGTATCATGCTGGTGGGTGCAGAAAGGGAAAAGGCCGCACCTGCAGGGAGGAGCAGACAGGACAGGTGACCCAAACTGATCAACGAGGGATTCCATCGCATATACATCATATTCAGTACATAAATGCTGCAGGACCCAGAAGCACAGGCTGCTTGTGAACTGTGTGATAGAGTAGGCAGGTGACACCACTGTGAGGGTTGATGGAAGACACACACTGAAGAACTGGTCCTACCTTATTGTATACATTTGTGCTGCCCAGGATAGGAGGGCTAAACACAGGCTGAGGGCCCAAACTGCCTCCCCTGCTGCAGAGCACGTCCAGAACTCATGGCTGAGGCTGGACGTGCACCCAGATGCATTGGAAGTGGGACAAGTTTTTGACTCAGACATATGACTTTGGTTAAGACATAGTTTATATATATGTATGTGTATAAATATACCCACATAACCCCATTTCCTTAGATACTTTAATCATGATTATCATAAGGGTATGAAAACCCTTATGATAAAAAAATCCAAGCATCCAAAATGGTTTCACACAGGTACAGTCATTCCATAACAAAACACATTCACATGAAAAGTGATACCCATCTCTGAAACTACCAAATAATTTGTCCAAGATCTTTAGGGGAAAAAAAAAAAAAAAAAAAAAAGAAAAAGAAAAAGACTGTTTCAAAACAACAGGTATTCTTCGAAGCTTTAAAATGTCTGGCTTGCTCTGTAATTATAATTTGCCAGACACAAGGCCAGAGGTTAATTTTTCCCTGATGTTTCCTTGATACAAATGAGCAGTGAAGTCAGAAAATATACCAATTTTCTCTTTATTGAAAAAATGAAATCATAGTTACCTGCTAGGAACCATCTCTTTGATGTAATTTATGGATAACATATCTACAATCACTACTAAGAAACAAGAAAACCTAGAGCCAAGAGAAAACTTTGTAATTTATTTTTTTT
>JANHGL010001890.1:2954-15535 GCA_024611195.1 Ceyx melanurus
AATATAATTTATAATAATAAACAATAACCAAACTTTTTTCTCTTTCCAGTTACTCTAAAAGATGAAAAGTCATCTTCGACTTCAATGAAATCTTGAATGCTATTTCCAACAGCAGTCAGGACACGATCAATGACATGAACAACACCATTGGTAGCAATCTGGTTGCCATGGATAACCCTGGCACAGTTGACTGTAACAACCTGTATTTGAAGAATGAAGCAGTCCAAGATTAAGCATTATTTTGATCATATACTTGGAATCAGTTTCTTAAAGATTGGCAATGTATGTACTGTATATTAGGTATTCACTATTGTTCCTTCAGTTTTTATTTTAAATTTTAAGTAAAATTATAATATTTGAAAGGCTGACTAATCTTCTGGAAAGTTAGAGCAGATTTATTCATACCACCTTGATTTAATATTTCTGTTCTATTTTGTATTGCAATTATTGAGATTTGTTTTCCAGATCTTGTTAATATGGTGATTGTATTGGGTTCCACTGATGTAAACTGTAGCAAAAAATAAACATTTTGATGCATTTAAAGCAGTAAAGATAAAGACTTGACTGGGAGAATTCTAGCATTTCTAAAAATGCTAGATTTTTTTTAGCCAAATAATTGATGTGTCCACTACAATACAAAATTTGTTCAGATAAAATTTCTTCAGCAGACAAAATTTCTTCAAGAGAAAAATTACTTATTTTTGTCAATGGCAACTACTTGCTAGATGTTAAACTTTATACATCCTATTTTATTAGCTATAGAAAGAAATAAAGAGTAATGTCTATGACTGTATATGTTAGGAAAAAGAAAATAAAGGTAGTTGACTTACCCCATTAGGATAATGGTTAATAAGCAATTTCTGGTCATTATACATAGACATAAGAGTCATGCCATTCTTAAGATCTTTTGTCAACATTCTCTTATTGACCATGTGATGGTGAAGAGCATTGTACAGTTCAATATTTACATTGTCAACCAAATTCCTGTGAATTTCCTGAAGAAGAAAGGAAGGAAGCTTCACAACATTCTTCCAGTCAGAAAGGTGTACATCTTGCTTTACCTTAACATATGCTTTTTACATATTCAACAATGGATATTTCCTGTTAGGAAACATGACTCTGATACCTATCAATCTGACTCTACTTAAAAGACACTTCAGTCTGATGTGCTCATAAATGGAGGGCTCATAGCATACAAGTCTTTGGAGGAGCTTTGATTCAATATTTATTTAACTAAAAATATTAGTAAAAGAAGGAAACATCTGAATCAGTGTCAAAGTACAATTGTATAAACAAAGTACAATTTTTATTTTTTTGTGTAAACAAAGTACAACTCATGCAGTTCCTGTAATTCCTGCCAGTTTCACCAAAACTACACAAATAAGACTAAAAAATAGGAACATTTTTCATGCAAATGATTAAATAAGAAACACAGCTGTTTAGTAGTGTAAATAAATTCAGATACTCTAGCTCAACAATGCATGGTAAACATGCAAATTATTTTATTATAACTTGTATACTGTCCTTTCATGTCAAAAATATCAATATTGTTTCTAGTCTACATTTTCAAAGACTAGCCATTGCAGCTAAAAAATATTAGCAGAAAGGGCATATGCATGTGAACACATATACACACTTACAGAATTTAATTGCTCCCAGGCTTCGTTGCTTGGTGCAAAGAAAGTGAATGATCCTCGTCCCTCAATCTCTTCTCTCAGCTTTGATATGTCAGAATACTGCTGTGTGGAGGTAACTCCCACAATACCAAGTGTACCATATACATGATCAATAGGAGCAACTAAAATAAACATTAGACAAGGATGTTGTAAACACTTCAGTAATCTAGTTTCTTATAGTGAAATCTACTTTTTTTTTGGTCAGACAATAGTATTGTCTTTCTGAAACTATTTAAATCAGTATTAAAATTCCATTGTCAAAATACTCAACCATGTGTTTCAAAAAAGCATTTGTTTCATCTGCTTTTTTTAACTTGTTTGCTTAATGAAAAATTAGATCAAACTAAACCAAATATTGTAATGTTTTCTTTTGAACAAAAATAAAATGGGAAGCTATGCATTAAGGACAGGAGTACATTCCATCTATAATCACAAAACTTTAAATGGAGTGGGTCTCATTTAGTCATGATGGATCAGACTTATTCTTGTGATGCCTCTTGCTCTTCTTCCAGTCTGTGGTTTGTGCATATATTGATTCATCCAGAGAATAATAATAGTCATAGTCTTACAGTTAAAACAGTGCTACATGAGAACAGGACTCATCTCTCCTAATTCTAGGCATCTTAAAGTGAGTCATTTGCATGTGAGGTAGATGTTCTTGGTTCTTTTTATGGTCATGGAGAGAAATGGGGAATTCTTGACTGTGACTGACCTCACTCTAATGTAAACATCTAAACTGAGATAAATTCATCCAAACTTTAAAATAACATAAACATTTAAAATACCTGAAAGGATCTAAGTTTATGAAATATATTCATTCTCAGATTGCTTTTCCATGTTGCTTTTTTTATTTGTGAAAAGCAAACCATTCACTAATAGAAGAAATAAATAATTCCTGTCTTCATTTTCACTTGTTCCTAGTTTATTTAAAGCCTGTAATATTCTTTCACTAAGATTCAAATCTCTAGAAAAGAAATATACAGAATTTAGATGTGTCACACCTCATGTCCTAGGATTTCTGACCTCACTGATATGCCTGAAGTTATTATGGGGTATGATAGAAATAGGAATAAAAGTTCTTATACATCAGCTTTGGAAGCTGAAGACACTATTATTCCTCTCCAACCCATAAACTGGGAGGTGCTTGGAAATTCAATTTAAAGTGCACAATCAAATTCAGTGCTGGAGGATTTTTAATTGTATTGGTTGTATGCAATTCAAGCTGTGTATTCTCAAGCAGTAATTCTTAAAAAGAAGCAAACACCTCATATGACCACATTTGAAAGTATTTTGTGTTGTGATACTTCTTGTGTACTGACTCATTCATCTGAGAATAAGAATGTACCTGCAGGACATCCTCTTGTACCATCCATCTTCATATAGCCAGGACAGCATTCATATAAGACAGTTCTGTAGGATATAGGCAAAAGCACAATTAAATAGTATACATGAGAAGTGTATATTCATTTTAGTTGAGTCTAGTTTTTAATTTCTTTAATATTCAGTTTTCATTGTTAAGTAAACACTTACCAGATTCATTCCTTTTTTGTCATTCAACGTTTTCTGTATAAAATATAAATTGGTTGTATTTTACTAAATGTAAACCTTTCCATTTTACAGAATGACTGCCATCATTAAAGTGCTAGAAACTCAGGAGGCAATGTGGAAGACATGTAAAGTATATAGAGTTATGAAAATGATGTTACTAGAACAGCAGCTGAAGAAAAATAATTTAAAAGGTTGATTTGGAAAAGACTGGATGGAAATGAAGAAAAGGAAAACAAGAAAAGAGAAGACATTGAGAGAAACTGGTGACAACATGTTTGGAATGGAAAAAAATGGACTGAACAGAAATTAAAGTGACAAAATCATATGAAGTTACTTACATATCAGATATAGGAACTAAACAGGTATTTGGGAGAAGGCCCTATATGTTGTATGGTGATAGAAAGTGGGATTGCAGAACCTCAGTTTCTCAAGGAAGACTTTGAAGAAGTCAGCAACAAGGGAGAAAACTGATTAAGAGCAGACATAAAGCAGATTCTAGAGAAGGAAGTCACTAAAGGCTGGATGGATGCACAGAAGGGAAAGTTCACTGGTAAATGCAGTGAGAATAAAAGACAGACTATAAGAAATAAAACCCAGAGTTTAAAGTGTATTGTCATCAATGCATAGATATAATTTTGCCAGAGACCAGAAACTGTTACACAATGAAGTCAATAAAGTATTTTCATTCTTGGATATAAATGTAATCTATAAATATCAGTAAAACAGGGCTATCTGATTATTTGATACTGTAACACTCAATTTAAAATTTATGATCTTATAAGTGGTAATGTATTCTTAATTAATATGACAGAAATAAGAGCTCTAGCGTAGATTTGCTTGACAAAATCTCCTCTCTTAGATGAAAGTGAAATTCACTGCAGTTATCACAGAGCAGATTTTGTCTTCTTAGAAGAGGTAATGCCAACAAATTATGCAGATTTACCAAAGCCTAAAGCATAAACCTTAAGACATTAGATTTCACATATAACTTCTCAAAATATGGTACTCTGAATGACAACAAAAAATTGCCATCATGGTTTTACACAGTACATTATTTTTATATGTATGAGTGATGTTGGAAGTGCTAGAGTTCTGAATACTAACTCCTTGAGGGGTTTTGTTACTAAAAACTACTAGTAGTTTTTACTACTACATTCCATCTTTAATGTGTCAACTCTTTGGTGATAGCTGACTACATTTCTCTCATCTTTCATAAACCAAAGCTGACATAACATTAACCACAAAGACACTAAAATGAACATCTTATTCAAATGAAAAGTTGGATTTAAGACCTTCAACATCCAAAAGACTTGAAGATATAAAAAAATGGAAGTAGACTAGAAGAATAGCATTGAAGAACATAATTTTAAAAGTGAGGATTATAATTCTATAACAGATAGTAATCTGATATAGTGAAGATTAAAAAATAATTAAAAAAAAATAAAAAAAACCCACAAACCTTAAAACAAACAAGTCTTTCATTTATCTGGGCTATGAAAATATTTTGTCTCTATTCCTTTGTACACATAGTCACACATGACATATTCACCCATATCCACATGCAGATGCCACTTTCCATTTCAACTGAGAAGTCATATATTGAAAGTTTTTGCGTATTTTTTAAATGCATCTCTTTCTTTAAAGAAATTCACTGCAAGGCTATTTCTTGGGAATGCAAGAATAGCATACAGTTTAGGCTAAAGATTTTCTAACTAATAAGGAAATTACCCTTATACTCTTTCTCCTTGTTGCATCCCTGCCAGAAGATGTCGTTAAGAAAGCTGTGTAGACAAATAGGAGCCAGAATGTTCTTTAAGCTGTGTGAACTGCTTTGTCATGAGAAAATATTTTTTTTCTTCCACAGAATAGAAAATAACTCCCCCTCACCTCATGAATATCTATGAAAGATTGCAGTCTTAATTAGCTTTTGGAAAAAGGAAAGAGGAAGCTGAGTTAGAAACATGGAACAAAACATGGCAAGTTTAATCTTCTTACTGTATCTAACAATGACACAGTTAATGAAAGGCAGAAAATTCACTGAAGAACATAGTGAAGACAGAAAATGCTTCTTCAGCCAAGCATTACAAAATCAGTGCCTTTTTTTTTTTCCATGCAACTTGTTATGCATAACCCAGGCTTTTTATTCAGTCACCAGGGATTACTGTAAGTTCCTAGAGTACCCCTATTCCCTTACAGTTGACTGCAATTAGAAAGTCCATGTATCAGTTATGCTCAAAAGGTAGTGAGAAAGAGAATGGGAGGAGTCTGTATGAAGGATCCCATTATAAGGTTAGAACCAGATAAATGTCAGTGCAAGACACATTTCCTCAACACCACTCTTATACACGCAGCACACAGAGGATGTACCTCACACCATAAGTTATCTTCATCTGTATGTTCAATATGTGGTGCCTAAGTGACGAAGTTAGTAATAAAATAATAACAATACAGTGATACTTTTGCTTGCTTATTTTAGGGTGTGTAAGAGTCTGTTTACTGAGTGTCTCAAACCTTGAGAGATGATAAAATCTGGAAAGATTTGTTAGGAAGAGGAAAGGCATGGATTGCTTGTGATCTATTTGTCTCCTTGCAGATAGGATTTAACAAAAGGAAAAGATGAGTATTGTCTAGACAGGACCATCTTTTCTTTAAGTTAAGGGTTTCTGCTAATTATGGGGGAGATTGATGTCAGGTGACACTCTGTCCTGGCTTATAAGGGCTCTTGCAAGTCCATACCACATCACTTCCTGTGAAAGTTGGGAATGTAACTTAGACATCTTGAAGGTATAAAAGACAGGAAAATAGTGGTTAGTGTGCACTAACCACTGAAGAACTGAAGATTGGGACTGATGCAGTGAAATGTCGCTGGATCCACAGATGGTGACAATCTTTTCTTTTTATCGCTCCCCCACTCTCTCACTTCCATTCTTTTTTCCTCTTTTCTAATAACTCTTTCTTCCTTTTCCTCTCTAAAGTTGGTTGAGCCATATATCTGTCGCCTACAAAACATAAGTCTTTATCTGCACTGTTTCTTGCTTGTTTCATTAGGGAGAAGTAATAAGAAAGAAGTAAAAAGAATCCTCAGGAGTGACTTATTGTCACACACACTATTTTTCCCCTTTAACCTTGTTCTTTGGGTGCTTGTACGATGACAGGACTGTTAAAAGAGAAAGAAGAAGGTATGTGATAGTTTTACGTATACTCTCAGTCCCCTATCCACCCAGCCCTACTGCTCATTTTCTTCCTCTGGTTGGCTCTAGTAAGCTTCTTGCTCAAGGCCTTACATAGGCTGTGTAAATATTTTACAGTTTACATTACTTTAAGTTTTAGCCAGTGAAGACAATGAAGTAAACCACCTGACTTCAGTTCAAGAATTCCAAACTGCATATTGCTTCAAATTCTTTTTCCTGACACGAGGGCATCTATCACTGCTTAATTTGTTTTTACATTAGGTTTGTGCTGAGAGTAGACTTCCTCTTGTTGGAAGTCATGACATCTATCTAGGAATAAAACCACAGGGCTAGGTTGTTTTCCAAAACCGACTTTGAGAATATCCTAGACTCTAAGTAAATTTTGTGAAATTCCCTTCTTTCCAATGTGTCTGTAGTGAGATAGAATGTAGTGCCAACAAAGGCAGTGGTATGGCAGGCTTTACTCAAAAGGTGAAGTATTTTGGGATTTACAGCATGCTCACTGAAGGAAAAGGAAATGAAATATTATAATGCCACCTGGAGGAGGAAAGATTATGATCAAAATTATAAACCTATGTGTCCTGGAAAAATAGAAGGTAGAAGTGGGGCAGATGACCACATACAGTCTGGTTGAATTGTAAATTGATCATTATTGCCATCAACAAATGCATACAAATCTGCAATTTGTATGAAAAATAGTTCTAACCTGTCTGGATTTGCTTATTAAAGCCAAAATCAAAATGGGAGGGACTTGTTAAATTCCAGACAAACAGTTACAGTCCAAAGACATTTTTGAGGATTTAGAATAACCAGATTATTTGTCTGGATAGGATAGGATGTTCATTGTTATTTGTGCTATATCCACTCTTAACTGCTGTTCCTTTCCTCCACCTCTTAGGTAAGTGATTAGTAATCAATGAAGTTTACAACAGCAGAAAGTTTAGGGTGACAACCTGGCATATGAAAATCAGGTCTTTTCCTCAACTCTGGTGGAGCCATGGTATCATCCTTCATGTCTAGACTGACTTTAGAGTTGAGACTTCAAAACCATGGCAATACTTGAAATGCAGGGCTCTGTGTTTGATTCAGTGTCTCACTGTATCGGAAGTATAACTCAGCTTCACTAATTTATGGTATTCTGTCAGAGCACTGAAAACATTCTTTCAGAAAGAAAATGGAAGAAAACTTCCTCCTGCTACATCTTCTCTCAGTCTTTTTCCTATGGATCCTTTCCAACACTGTGTTATGACATGTAGCATCTTTCAGGAATCTCAAAAAATGCAAAGCTTCTGACACTCAACCAGAGCAGAAGAAACCACAAGGCAAACCCCTTTCAGGACCTTGTCTGACTACTGTCTGATTTACATGTCTGATATTGACGGTGCAAAAATCATTACATCTTTTTTTTTTTTCTCACATAAATAATCATTTGGGAGTCTAAATCAGTTTTACATAAGTAAAGCTCAGGATCAAGCTCAGGAATGATCAATATAATTATCATCAGTGCAGCTGAACCATTGAAAAAATGAAACTAAAAATAAAGCGGCTTTAGAGAAAAACTGGGGAAAAAATGGAAAGGGATATTTTTCTAGTTATGAAGTTAATTTCAGTTGTGAGCATGAGACAGTGCATCCATCCTAGCAATTCTAGTGAAGTATGCACACTCTTTGCACCCACTTATTCCCTAGCACAAGCCCAGATTGCAGATACAACAGAAAATTGACTTTCTGTGAAGAACCATTAAGCGAATTTCATACAAGTTTCATATATGGGTTTTTTCCCACGGAATTTATCATTGTTTCTATATTTCTAAACACATTTTTAAATTTGAAGATTGTAAAATGTGGGTCCTATTTTCTCATTACTTTGATGAATAAAAATACAACTAATTGCAAATTGTCAGTCACTTCTTCAGCAAACTATCTTTTCTAGTTTTAGTGAATTATTGTTGAACAGAAAAATATTTTCAAGAGCTTATTTACAAAGGCAGTAATCTTCTACTGGCTTATGTTGCTAACACAAGATATTTTTCTTCCAAATGAACCTCTGTTAAAGAATCTTTTGGCAGAAAACCAAGAAATCTCTTTTCACAATACATTATCATCTACAACAGTGGTTGAAGTTCGTTAGGAAAGTATTAAGTACAAATTTTATTTTAAGTGGAGTTACATTCTTTATACATATAATTTGCACCACATAACAATATAACTTAACACGTCTATGTATTAGGGTATACAATCTCTCAGTGACCTTCAAACTGTGTACTTAATTGGAATATTTTTATAAGCTAAGAGACTCCTAATACCCTAAGACAGAGTTGCAATTGAAGCCCGGACTCCCTGTTCACCCAAGCACTTTAGAAAACTTCACCCCCAGACCTACCTGGGCCCTCTAAGAGAATAATAGGAAAATAAACCATAATGATTTCCTGTGACAACTGCTGAGAAATGTATCCAAGTAGTTGCATAACAGCAAGACACAATGTGGTACACAAGAAAAACATTTATTTGTTGTATTGAGTAAATAATGTCAGTCTGTGTTAAATTACTTAATTCTAAGTGAGACAAGCTGGTCACACCAAGCTGTGGCCTGGGGTTTTTGTATGTGTTCTTGTTCTGTAACTATGATATGGATTGCAAAGCAGTAGCAAATTTGACATTTTGCCAGAGAGAAGGCAACAATATTTGTTCTGAGAAGAGACAGTTGAAATATACACAGAGATTCCAAAAGAATACCTAACTCAGACAGATTTCCTTTGTATCCATAACCAGATTTTTACTTTTTTTTTTTTTTCTTTCTTCTTTGCAGAGAGGTGTCATCTGAGCACACAGCTCTTCTGGGTACTGCTGAACTCTTGACAATTGTCCTATTAGGTCCCGCTGTGTTTTGGGGTAGGTCATTTAACCTCATCTCTCTGTTGAAAACAGAGCTATGAATACTAAACTCAGAGAAATATTGCTGAAACTAATACTTTGAAGTCTCTTAAGCTTTAAAAAGACTATATACTATGCTGTCCTTTTCCAACTTTCCACTCCTTTTGTAATGATTTTTTTGGCAGCAATTACTGTACCACTTATCCAGGTGGTTTTAGAAGCAGCTAAAGAGAAGCTGTAATCCTGTAAAAGCACCAAATTATTCCTGTGTCAGTTTTTTAAAAACAATTTGTTGCTGAGAAAATGAGAATTTTCTAATTATTTCCTCAATGAATAGGAATAGTTTTGAAACAGAGAATACTTACGCTTTCTTTCCACAGATGGCTCCCTGGTACCAGTTCCTGCAGGTGCTGAAGTATTTCTTTTTTGTTCCCATTACTTGCTGAAGGGCACAGACATTAGGACTAAGGGTGGGAGTGAGAAACATTTTTAAAAAACATTTATGTTCATCTTTGGAAAGGTTTTATATAAAAGAGTGTTAAATATTATTTCTTTTGGGCAAGATTAAGAAATTAACATCTGTCTTCAGTTTCTAGGGCAGGTGTGTTTTCAAGCAACCACAGCACAAACTCCCAGACCTGCTCAGCTGGGTTCTTTGGCAAGCCCACCCTTCCAGCAGGGACAGAAGTTTCCTCTCCATTCTGGTTTGACCCTCTGTATCTGATGTGCAGTGATCACCAGATGTTCCTAACCAAGTCTCAATATGCCTTATATTTTTCCCTTCCCCTTGAAAAGGGAATTGATTCCCAATCACCAGGGACTGAGCTGTGAATGCCATTAGGCTCTTTTCATTAAAGTTTTTGTCTTCTACACATCTATGTAACTGAAGGTCTTGGGGAGATGGGAAAGAATATTGCCTTGTTCTTTATATAGAAGGAAACCCTGTCTTCTGTAAATCAATGAGCTCTTTTGCTTACCAACCATTTGGAGTACCACAGACACTAAGTAAACATTCTGGGAATTACTAGGGACCAAAGGGTAAACTGACATGTAAATAAAAAGAATCATGGATTTCCAAAGAGGAATACTTGCTTCTTAGCATGGTAGTGTGAAGGAGTATCTTAAGGGCAAGTTCCATGCATCAAAGGAATTTTATTGCTAATTTTTATACTTTGACAATTGAAAAAAAAAAAATCATTACAAAAGTTAGAATATATATTTTACCTCACTGGGAAGCCAGTGAAACTTTTTTATTTGAAAAGCTCAGTGTGCGCGCAGGCGAGCGCATGTGTGTATATAGTAGGCAGAGGAAATTCAGCAAAGGAAGACAGAATGGTAAACATTCTTTAATCACGTAACATTTTACTTAAGACTGATGGAAAATATCTTTAGACACATGTGCCTTCCTGACAGCAGCTGTCCAAATTATTTCCATGTCTCTAAGCAGCCTGGATTGTAAGCACTGTCTTTTTGGTACCCTGCCAAGCAGCTTGCTGCATAGCTTTACTAGGAACACAAGTTTTACAAAGGGCACCTAGTATATATTCCCATGTTAGAAAGCATTTAAATAGAGTTCATTATTTTCATTAGGATGGAAAAAGAGAGCAAATAATGTGGGATAGGTGTCAACTTTATTCAAACATTTCAAAAAAATTATTAAACATATCTGACATCCCATTACGTTAATTGTGAACTGCAATTAACTTCAGTGATTCTAAACCACATGTATTTTATTCAGTTGAAAAGTACTGAATTTAATTTTTTCCACATTTGATGAAGTTTTGCAACATACTGTCTTCTTTTGGAATTCCCCAGAAAGTTTTTCATTTAGGAGCAATACTTGTAAAATTAGTAAGAAAGTTCTACTTGAATGAAAGTGAATATTCATAGTGAAAAATCACATTTACTACAATGGAAGAAGAAAGAGTAATACATTTATTAACAAACCTCCTTTTTAAATGGAAATAAACTCAAGTTACTTACCCTTGGTCGCGTGCCCTTATTCGACTATGTGTTAAAATCTTGTCATAGTGAGCAAAAGCAGCTGCTTGTTCAAAAGCAGACAGCAGAAAACAAGAAAAGGTAAATAAGAAAAAGGTCTTCATATTTAGTGCTGTTGCTTCTGGCAGAAGTAGAAGAGACAACTGGCAAAAGAGTCTGGAGAGCAGACAATTTATATACATGTTGGAAGATGGTGGGAGGGAACCACAGGATTAACCTGAAACCTTGTTCCAGCCTCCTTAGAACAGCAGCTTCCACTGCCAGCTCTAGTAACCTAAATTAATACCATACATTAACCATATAAACAAACGTTTTTAATCCCCAGTTGACTAATTTATTCCTTATTACAGAAGGATTAGCATTTTATTGTGCTGACACAACAACAGAGAAAGTCTGAGAAGCTTAGACTTTGATTTATGATTTGGTATTTATAGCACTGAAGCATCCAAAGGTCGTGATCATTACTTGTGGTTTTGTTTAAACCCAGAGGAAGATGTCCTCTGTTCCCATAAGAACTGTTTTGCTTTCCTTTGTTTTCCATGTCACATTTATCAGCTATGAGCTGTTCAACTAGTGGATAAAAGTTCCGAACAATACTGTTGTCAATATCCTGGAATAACATTTTTGTCTTGAGAAAAAAAGATCTGTATTAACACCAATTCTGATTATGAAGTAGTTGCAAAACCACATGCAGTATTAACTTAAATATATTTTTCAATCTAATAATAGCAGTTTCTATTATATAATGCTTTTATTCAGAGTTTATGTAATCATATAGAAATCCCCAAGTACCTGAAAATTTGAATAAATGCCTTTCTATGCTTATTAGTCAGTCCCTGGGAACCTCCTGTAAAGTAAATGGAAAATTTAATTCTGAGGTATGAATGAGGGAACTGAGGCAGAAGGGTGAAGTGACAGGCTCAAGCCTCCAGTGAAATGTCAGTCTTAAGGCTCCAGAGATAACCAATGTTTAGACTCCATGAGTTTGTAATATTCACATCATGTAAAAAAAATCTGCTATTTATATAGTAGGGTTTTCATAAGAATACAATTTCAAGAAACAAATGGGGCAAAGAGTAGCAGGCAGAGACAGTGACTATTTCCTACATATCATCACAGGTAAAGGCTATAACTAGGCACAAATATATAGACATTTAGAATCATAGAATGTTTAGGGCCAGAGGGGACCTCCAAAGGTCATCTAGTCCAGCCCCACTGCAGTGAGCAGGGACACCCTCAACTAGACCAGGCTGCTCAGAGCCTTGGCCAACCTCACCTTGAATATCTCCAGG
>JANHGL010001891.1:0-27048 GCA_024611195.1 Ceyx melanurus
TCTTATTGGGGGGTTTATATAGCGGGGGGAGCTCCGGGCGCAGCGGGGAGTGGAGCCCAGCCCGGGCGGGGAGGCGGCAGCAGCAGCGGCGGTACCGGGGCCGCCGGGTGCCCATGAGCGGGCGGGAGCGGAGGAGGCTCCGGCAGCCCCGAGTAGCCCCCCGGTCCCGGGGCCGTCGGGAGGCTCGGCCATGCACTGCCAGGGGCAGCCCCGGCTTAAAGCAGGCAGGAGGCGCTACAAGACCTTCATGATCGACGAGATTCTCTCCAAGGAGACGTGCGATTACTTCGAGAAACTTTCTCTCTATTCCGTCTGTCCGTCGCTCCTGGTCCGGCCAAAACCGCTGCACTCCTGCGCCGGTAAGAGAAGGGGGGGTTGTGCGTGTTGGTTTCTCCAGAGGGAAAGGGTGGCGGAGCAGCCTCCAGCCCGGGGTTCCGAGGATGCTCAGGGCACCGTTTGCAAGCCGAGCCTCTTCTACCTTGGTGGGGCAGGCGAACTCCGGCGTGTCCCGCTCCTCCAAAGTCAGCCGTGAATCCCCGTTTTCCCACCCCACGCCCATCGGAAGGGTTTGCATTTGCTCCCTGGATACCTTGGAGCAAACTCCTCTGTGTCCTGCTCCTTCCCAGCAAAGGAGGCTCCCCCAGACCCAATCCTGGCTGTGAACTCCAGTTTTCCCACCCCATCTGCAGCAGAAGGGTTTGTGTCTCGACTACCTTGGAGAAAACTCTTCCATCCCCGCTCCTCCCAAGTGGAGGAGGCTCCCCCAAACGCAGCAATGAACCCCAGTTTTCACACCCCATCCGAAGGGTGTTTGCTCCCCGTGGTTTCATTAGTGGTGCCGTTAATTCAATCTCCAGGGCAAGGCTGGTGGTGTCAGTGTGCAGGGGTGGGGGTCAGCCCTCATCTTGGACATCAGGGTGGTCACAAATAAATGCCCAGGGCAAATGTTAATGGGGTAACGAACACAGGTCCCTTGGGAAGTGCTCTTGGTGCACTGCTTGTTGAAACCACTTGTGATTTTTTCATTGCTGTTTGTGGGAGTACAAAAAAATTAATAGAATTTAATAGTATAAATAAATTAATAGAAAAAATGAAGGAAAAAATGTTACAGAGACATAGGTTTTAAACCCTAAATTTTCTCTCTTAATGTTCTATTCTTCCTTTGAATTATGTCGGGGTATTTGTAACAGCAAAGCTGTGAAAATAATCATCGTTATTTTGCATACAAATAAATATGTAAAAACGGGTCCGTGTTTTGTACGGACGCTGCTGATTTTAATGCCCCAAAGTGTTTGGGTATTATGAAATTTCCCAAACAGATTGGGCTAATGTGAGCTTTCAAAAATCTGCACAAGTAAAAATATAATTCAAACACATTCCAGATTTTTTAAGAAGGTAAAATTCTTCTCTTCCTGGGGAAATAAGTAGTTTTCCAGTTTATATTCTTCCCATAAGGCCACACTTCCAATGGTGCCACCCTGCTGTCTTCAGAGAATCAGAAAGTGAAACTTAAATATGCTCTGCGAAAAAAAAAATCTCAACTGCTGAAAAATATCTGTAAAGGACTAATTCCCAGTAAACTAGTATTTATTTCAAGGTCATAAAGTTCTTTTTCCTTCCCTTTTCCTGGGAATTTTACCATTGTATTTGTATTAAGTGGCATTTAAAAATTCAAGGTGTGCATTTTGCCTCGGGTTTGTTGTTTTGTTTTTGGGGTTTTTGGGTGGGTTTGGTTTTTTTTTATTGCTTAGCTGATGAATAAGGAACTTTTCTCATCCTAGTGGAGCTGTGCTGAGAGAAACCTCACTGTTCACGTAGGAGGGGGATGAGTAGAGAGAAGAGCCCAATTAGAAGCCTTCCTCCAACCTCACTATTTATTTTATAGATGCTAATTATTTAAGATCTAGAAGGGATTAGGAGGTGGGAGTGGAGTTCTGTGAGCAGCTTTTGGGAAGGAGCTCCATGATCAGCATGATCCTTGGTCACCACTTTCCTCCCCCGATGGGCGCAGGACGCTCCCGCCTTTGCTAGTTGCTGGGGTATTTTGGTCCCAGAAGATCTGGTTATTAATCAAGATATTGCTGCTAAGGGCATTTTTCAGGGCTGACCCCTCACTAACTGCCCAGACAGGGAAATTTCATGCTTGGCTGAAATAGGCACAGGAGTCCCCAAGGGTTGAGCATGGGGCGGCTCTGTGGAGCGGGCCCGATTCTGCTCACGCTGGAGCCACTGGTGCAGCTTCCCCAGACCTGCTGGGAAGAGGGAGAGGGATTTCTTCCTCCTTCTGGACTGGAAAAGGAAGCATTAGGAAGGAAAGTGCCTTTTAGAACCCAAAAGGGATATTTGCCAGCAGCCAGAAGGATGTAGGACTAACTGGCCATCAGAAAGTCATGGTTTAGGTGAAGGGATCCTCGGTATCTTTGGGCGCTTCCCAGCGCCTGTTCTGACTCTCACCACCCCACGGGGTGGGGGAAGAAAGAAATTCCTTTAATCTCTAATTCTGTGTCAAGCATAGCAAACATTATCCATGCAATTTATTCATTAAATAATCCTTAATAATCCTCAAGTGATTCAGAGTGAGGCGAGCAAGGCTCTTGTGGTTCCTGCCCAATTAAAGCCTTATTTCTCTTTCTGCCTGCCATCCTTAATGACTTTGCCCTGGAGGTTGTGTTCCTAGCCCCAGCTCTGCCCTGTCCGTGTGTCAGGCTGGGTTGTGAGTATCTGCTTCTGGAGTCACAGTGCTCCAAGCGAAGTACAGAGAGAGATTTGCTTGTGGGATTAAAATCATAAAAGAAACTGCTGTAGAAGTGCACGCTTCCAAATTGAAAGCCCTTTGAGGTTTATAGGTACAATTAAAGTCTTATATGTATTAGGTGTACTGGGATTTATTTTTTTACTATAATAGAGGAGAGGAAATTCTGTCACTGTCTAAGAAATGGACGATACTGTGAAAGACAAATGTGAATTTTAAAAATAACCAATACAATAATAAAAAAGGGCAGAAAAACCAACCCAGACCCCCTTAGGGACTCCAGCACTGTGGGATTTAATGTACTGCATGTAGATCCTTTGTCCCCTGAGTTAATCAGGAATGGAAGGAGCACTTAAATACTTTTGCTGTCTTAAAAAAAAAAAAAAAGGGGGTTTAACCTCGATCACATAAATTTACCTCCCCAGTCTAGTCATAATTGAGACTTGGGGGTGTCTGAGACAGTAATGAGCAATTAGTTACTTCAACTGGACTTCTCTGCATCTGAAAAGATTTTTTTTTTTCTCATGTGGGAGTTAAATTTGGTAGGTGCTTTCCCGTGCTAAAGAGTTAATAAATAGTTCTTTCATCTGGGGTGAAGTCAGAAGTCTGATCTGCCTTTATAATTTATTTGGAGCTGAAAGATGTAGAGATGTTGTCGTTGTGCAGCGCGTGTGTTTAACATCCTTTGTGAACTGAAGAGAGCTGAAAAACATTGGAAACCAAACTGAAAATATTGTGGTGGGTTTTTTTTTCTTTTGGCTATGAGGGAATGCTAAATATTTAAACATGTGCAGCTGAGTTGGGACAAAATAGATTTGTCAAGTGAAGGGGGATGGGGGTGGAAGGAGAGTTTGAGACTTTTCCTGAGCACTGGGAGGTCAAAAACTGACATTTTAGTTGTAAGGAGCATTCAGGAGCTGTGCTGCAAATCTCAGATCACACTGGGGAGATCCCATTGCCAACGAGCCCTGACTAAAATTCTTCTTGGGAACAAGAAATATAATTCCCTGTGAAAAGGATCCATCATTAGCTTAAAATCTGGGTCTGAACATGCGCTGTGGCATTTATCAAACCCAATACTCAAGTCTGTGCTCACAGCAAGTCTAACAAAGAGCCATTCTAATTTAAATATTACACCAGAAATATTTTCAAATGTGGTTAATAGCTCCATGATTGAACCCCCAGCATCCCAGTCAGTGTTCTGAGGTGTTGGAAAGAGTTTTTGTCCTGTGGGTTGTGAGATGGGTGCTCAGGAGACCTCGATGTCTTCATGGGTGATGAGTCGCACGGTCCTTTCAAGCCCCGTATCCCCAAACGTGTGTTGAGGGAAGCAGGCCAAAGTCACTGGGCTTCTTTATGCAGCAGCAGGTGACAATTTAAATTGTAGAGCTCCAAGGGTGGGAATCTACATCGCTGCAGTATTGTTTGGGATTTTTTTTTCTGATTATTTGTGCAAACAAATCTTTCTTGCTAAACTTAATCTTGAGGAGGTTTAGTTTACAAAGGTCACTGTAATTCTGTAGCTTAATAACAAAGTAAAGACAAAATGACCAAAGAAAGCTGTTAATCCAGAAAAACACAAACTGTTGCTTCTGTACCCAGTATTAGGGAAGCTCTGAGTATCAAAGTAAGACAACTTGAGGTGATGTTGCCATACACAGATGATTTGTGCCGACGTCTGAAGTCAGAACTGGCTGTTGGGACCATTTCCCTATTCCTGTTGTGTGATTTATCCAGCTGCAACCTCACAACAGTCTGAGTTTTCTCAAAACTCAGCCAAATAACTCCCTGTTCATTTTAGTCTGGCAAGAGAAAGTCTCTGTAGTACTCACACAGGAGACCAGTTTATCAGCCAAGGTGAACTGGACAAACGCTGTGGGTTTGGAAACTAGACTCATGTTTAACTGCTGAAGATGGGGCACAAAAACTGATTTTCAGAGCTTGGCATTTTTCAGGGTGTCTGCCTCATTTTATTAGCTGCTTGGATTTAGTAGAAAATAGTTCAGAAATGCCAAGAAGTGGCATCTGAGTGAAAACGTTGGGCGGTTAATAGCTATATACTGGAACCTGTCAATGTTCTGTCAGATTATAGCTAATATTAGCAGTGGTACTTCAGAAGCAAATACAGATCAGTCTCAATTGGAAAAAAAGTTCTTGCTTAAACTGAGCAATGTGGCTCCAAAGAAGTTTCCATCCTACATGTTCAAAAAAATTCAGATTTGAGGCAGAATTTTGCTGGCTGTATCTCCACAATTAATAGTGAATAAAAGAACTGGGTGCAAGGCAAAAATCCACCACGAACTTGAGAAATCTCACCCCAGTGACTGCAATCAAACCCAGTGTGGGAAGCAATCAGCGTTGTGGTTAAGCATGAGTAAGCTTTGCGGAGCAATGCCATAATAGGAGGTATTAATGAATGTGGGATTCCACTGGGAAAAGTGACACCTACAGCTGGTTTTCAAAGGCTCTGAGCTTCCACTGGAGCCCAGTTTACACCACCCTCGTGCTGGTTGAGGGTTGAAATGATTTAGGTTTGTAAAACACATCCTCAGTTTGGATGCTGTGCGAAACTGACCAAGCGTAGATGTGATTATGTTGTTGGTTTTTTTTAAAGGACTTATTCAACTTGCTGCTGGAAAGCACCTTAAAAGAAGGGCTTTGCTAACAGAATAAACCTGTGTGTGTCCCCCCAGCATCGCTGCCTTTGGCTGGTGGTGAGCAAGGACAAGAATCTTCCCACTGGGGAAAATGAAGCGAGACCAAAGGAGTTGTGAGAAGCTCTCGGGGAAGTTCCCAGGCTACAGGGAACAGAGCAGGAGCCAAGGAGTAATTTTATTTTTCTCCTGTTCACTTGTGTCATTTATTATCCAGTGGATGGTGAGGGGACATCTTATATCCTCCTGTTGGCAGCGTGTTGATCCGAGTATTGATCCACCTTCGGGAAGGAGATTTAATGCTGAGAGGAGCAGGTTTGAGTGGCTGAAAGAATCTCTCTCTTTCTGACCGTGCAGTCACTTCTGTGTCCTCAGTGCAAAGGGAAAATGGGAGTAATCATCAGAAAAAGGGGTGTTTTGTTTTGTTGATAGGTAGAAGAATTAACTATTGATTGTCCTTTTTGGTTCAGAGTGAAGCAAAATGGTTTGGAAGGTTTTGGGTGACTTAAGAGTTTAAAGGTGGAAATCAGATCAGAGAAAACACTTGGTCTGGAATAAATATTGTCAAATTACCTCTTAAAGTCTGAAACAAAGCTGCCTAATGCTTTCTTTTTATTTGAGGCATTTGGCAAAGCAACAAAATTACTACCTGGAGTGATGTGAAATTCCCAAAGCTACATCTTAATGCATTAAAAATAGAGAGATTTGGTGTTAGGATCCAGCTAAGACAGCAGATACTTAGTATTTTCCATCTTCCTCTCACGTCGCTTTTACTGTTGATTGATTCTTGGCCAGAACACACTCAGAACACCAACACGTTACCAGTTGCAAATATTTTGGACATGTGGTGGGATACTTGGTGCCGAGACTCATTTAAGTAGCTCAAGGGAAGGATGAAATACAGGCTCTCCAATGAAGAAAAATCCACCATTTTCCCACTGCAGCCCCATGCTCTGGTATTGAAACCTCATCCTACTGCAAGGGTGGCAGTGGCCTTGGAGTCAACACCACTTGCTTGACTCTAGATCTCTCTCAAAATTATCCCACAGGGAAAGCATCTCTTCCCTATTAATAAAAAAAAGTGCCAAACCATCCAAAACTCCCTCAAGAATAGACATTTTGAGCTGGTCTGTGCGTATTTCTGTGCTTTTGGCACTTCTAGAGAGAATAAATATAGAGTTCAGGAAGAAGAAATGACCTTCAGTAAAAACAAGATATTTTCCAGGAGAACACTCTGGCATATGTGAGTGGGGAAAGACTTCTATCTGTATGAGTTTTTTAATAAAACTCTAGTTTTTACAGTATTTTATTTCCAGAATGTTTGAGCTCTGTCTAAACACAAAAAGAGCAGTACCCTGAGCAGCTCCAGACAAAATTTCTGCTTCTATTTTTTAATTTTCTGTTAAAAACAAGGAATAAAAATATCTCTATTTTTTCTTTGAACGAAGGAGTTATACATTTTTCCAGAACTTCCTATATAACGAAAATAAAACTCCCTTTGAAAATGTGATGACAGAAAATTTGCAAAGACATATCCTTCCTTTTTTCTTTTTTCCTTTTTTATTTATTTTTTTTTTATTCCTGTGAGATTCAGAGCAACAACCTTGCGATGACCTTAAAATGTGTTTGGATGTGCATGTTCAGGTCTTATCTTGTAAATTCTGTAGCATGCCAGTGGTTTTTATTCATCTAGTTAGGTAATTTCAAGAGAGCTACTCTAGCAGAGAAGGATTTGAATTGGAAGCCTTTGTATTTGCCCTGTAACTCAGATCATCTTGCTACTCATTTAGGTTTTTTTCAGAATAAAAGAGTTTTCAGTGCAGTCATCAGGTCACAATTAAACACTTGGCTCAGCATTTGGCTTCGGGTATTTTTACTAATGATTATTTTGCAAGTTACAGAATAGCTCATGGCTAGTTTTCCTGCTTATATATATATTTTTTTTTTCTTTAATACTGAAATTTCACTTTACTTGAATTCCACCTGAATTAAATTTTAACAGACATTTCCAGGGCTGATGTGGGTCCCTCTCACTTGGAGTGCCCAGGTCCCTGTTGCCTACATTTAGCCATGGAAAACCACAGCGCTGTTGTGTAAGCCCAGAAGGGTTGGGGTCTTACTAAAAGCATCCTCTTTTATGAGACAGAGAAATGTGTGATGTTTGTGGTTACTTAAATAGGGTATTCTGACAGATTAACCTGTCATCTTTGAAGCAAAATTAGCTGTGGTGGCATTACCAAAAAAAATAGATAACTTTCTGGAATCACGTACGTAATAATTGCACAACTCTGCACAGCTTTAGGAAAGCCAAGTGCTCTGGCTTGTGCTTATGCATGTGGCTCAAAGAGGGAAAAACAGGACAAGTCCCCCTGAAACAGAATTAAATGATCAATATAATCAACATACTGGTGAGAAGTTTGAAGCAAACGGGGTGTTTCTAGCCACAAAACATTTGTGAATAAATTTTGCTTCACCCTTCTGGCTGCTTTGTTCAAAATCTCCTCTTGACAGCTTCGTAACAGTTCATTCTGTTCCTGTGGTGACTGAATAGTGGAGGAGCTGGTATGTGAATTGACTGTAACAGCAGAGGACAGCACTAGGCACTTTGGATCTCTGCCTTGTGCTCTCTTGCTTTCCCGAAGCAGATTAGCTTTAGGTTGCTGGGTAGTAGTGAAATTCTCCACCGAGGGCCAGGAAGCCAGGCCAGAAGTCAGAAGGGCTGGTTTTACCTTGTTTCAATAAATTACAGAGCAATCCTAAGCGATGGGAAAGAGTTTGATGAAGTGGGTGAGGAACAATTGACGGATTATTTGAGTTAAAATTACTTAGAGCCCAATCCAACTCCCACTGAAGTCAATTAAAGCGTGGTTGGCTAAGGGCCAAAGTGAGTCAAACTCAATTATACCTTCACTGTAAACAGTTGAAAGCACGTTATTATAAGGTAGTTTAGCACTGAAATTACATTAAAACAAAAGCATTTATGAAATCCCTGGCTGATTGGGTTTTATTTGCACAGCTCTAATCGAACCCCCTTTTTCTGGCGGCCAAGAGCCAGGGACCTCTGAGGCTGGTGCCCACCCCCTCCAGCAGCTGTCTGTTGTGGAGAGATGTCACTGAAACTGATACTGTGGATGTATTTCAGTCCCCCAGTGACTAGCTGGTTAGAGGAGATGGCAAAGTTGACTGTAAAGAGGTGGTAGAAATCTCAGGGTGGTTTCAGCTGAGAGTCAGGGTTTAGTTCCCTTGTGTAGGGAGCAGCTCATGTACCCGAAACTTACACCTGAGCTCACCTCCAAATGCTGGTGGTTGTGGATATTCAGCTTTCTCAGCTGAACCAATGGATGGATCCAAAATTAGGATTGAAAAAAAGAAGTGATCTACATGACAAAAAGGGTGACTTAGAAGCACGTCCAAGTTGAACAAATACATGATGGTATTTTCAGAAAAATCAGGGAGGCTCTTTTAATTGCTGCTTCCCAAGCCTGCTCTAAGACAATTTATCTCTTCTTTTACAAATTCAGGATTGACCTTTTTCATTCCCTCAGCATTTCTCCTCACTCTCCCTTTTCCAGCTGCTGTTTGGAGCAGCTCGGAGTTGGCAGGTGTAGGGTTTCCCTGCTTGCGTGTGCCGGGCAGGGTGGGATGTCTCCGGAGGTTTTAGCTCTGCATCCCAAGTGCCATCCCTAAAGATGCCATCCCAGAAGCGTGGGACACGGAGAGCTCTGTCTGGAAGGGGGAGTAGCTGTTAACTGGGGTCATTCCTGTCCCTCCGAGTGAACCAAATTTGTCCCGGCAGACAGATGATCTCCCACTCGACACTGAAGGGTTTGAAGTGGCTCTGGTTTGTTGCTGGCTTTGTGGGCAGCTGTGCTGAAAATGAAAGACAGGGAGGGTCTGATCCTGCTTTTAACTACGGGCACAACATCACCCTGGCTCTGGGAAAGGTTCTTTCTGCCCGATGGAGATGCTGGATGTTTGCAGAACAGTGAAGGGCCAGAAAAGGGGGTATGGGGGGAAACGAAGATGGATTTGCCTGTGTGTGTGTCTAGCATGGGGCTGCTGGGCTCTCTTCAGAGCCATGTAGCTGCCTAAGTGGACCTTGTTTTCAACTCAGTTTGGCAAATTATCTCCTATTCCTTTGTGCTGTCACAGTTTTCACGGTTGTTTCACCTTTTTTTTTTTTTCTGTCTCCTTTTCTGTTTTCCATGCATTTCTATTAATAGCAGGATCAATTAATAGCTTCCACTAAAGAGCTTGCAACTATGAAATAGAAATTTCTGTCCTTCAGAGAAGGGTAAAAGCAATACCCATGCAGCAGCGTTTGTAAGGAGGAAGGGATGTAACTCTGGTAAACACTGAAACAGACTTCTATGGCACATACTTAGGGAAAAATACTGCCCACTAGTTCCCTCACCCACCAGCAAAGTCACTGGGGTGAAAGCAACACAGGCAGCTTGGTAGCCAGAGCTGGAAAAGCTGATTTCTGTGGTCCATGCTTTATTTCTCCCTTTGCAATATCAGCCCAGTAAGACATGTTGCAACCTGTAAAAATGCCTCAAAATCAGTCGACAGGGATTAAAAAAGCTGAGCTGTGCTATCATCCAGTCACAGATACTGCTTCGTGCAGCCCAGGCGTGATTTGTTTGACTCATGTTAACTCACCAGTCATCTTAGCTTTGGTATTACCTTTCAAAAAGCAAAACCAGTAATAATGGTTTTAAACTGCTGGTGGTATTTCTCCCTGAGTGTATGCTTGTAGTAAATTAAAGGCTAGAAAATCCTTTTGGGCAGTGAAGGATACTGAAAATGCCTCGACAGCAGCTTCAGTTGAAGAAAAACTTGTCTTTGAAGGGAAATACCTTGGGAAAACTCCTGCTATTTCTTAGGAAGCAGAACTGGTGCTGAATTTCTGAGTATTTCTGCTGTGATTTGAACTTCTGGCTTATGAGTTGCCAAGACATAACCCACTTTATCCCAAAACCAGCCGTGCCTAGAGGGATTCACTGAGTGTTTCTTACATGGGAAGTGCTAATGAAATAACTGCTGCTGCCTATTGCTGCTTTGTTAACTAACTGGAAAAAATCCATCCAGAAGAAACCCAAGTTGTTTATTTCCAGTACCTGGCACGGAGCTTCAGTGTGGCTTAAAATGCTCATGAAAGACTCGTAATTTGTCTTCTCATAATGTTTGTTTTCCCCAAAGCCAATCATGGGTCATTTGCCTCCAGTACTTGATACCAACGTTGGAAATGTTTGTCCAGTTGATGACAGAGTTAATTTAAGTGTTTGAAAAGTTACTGCCTCTGGTTAAACTGGAACCAGTTTGCACATTGTGAGTAAATTCCAGTGCATACCTCATCTAGTTTCTCCCTCAGGATTTACTTCATTCAAATGTCTCCTTTTATTACAACAATCAGTAAATAGTATTGATGTAACATGTAACAGTAAAGATGTTTTTATCTTGTAATGTAACCCTTTGCATGCTGCAGATCATGCTCAAATATTGGTTTTCTCACTACCTCTTGATTATTCCTTCCCCCCCACCTTATTTACTCCTTGAAGTGAGTAGAGGTTTTGGGTGTTGAAAGAGAAAAGGAGTTGCATCAGACTAAATACACAAGTTTTCTGCTGAGCATTCATTTAGTGGCAACCTGGGACGTGCTGCTTTTGGGAACAGGGATAACTGAGTGAGGTTTGATTTATGTTTTAAAAAATTTTTTGCAGAGCTCATGGAATAGCTGAGGACTTTGCAGTGGACACTCTGTGGCTTGGCCACCTCTGCTTGGCTTTGTCCTTGACTCACTAGAAGACATGGATACAGTTACCCACTTGCCATGTGCTTCCTTAAAGGACAACACTGGCTCGTTGCTCACTTGGGAAAAAAATACTGTAAACCCCTTTGCTACTAAATGCAAGAGAAGCCCAAAGCAAGAGGCTCAATGGAGATTGTGTATGTTAAACTTGGCTCTTCACAAGGATTAATAATTAGATAAAATCTGGGGTTATTTTTCCCACCACAGAAGTCTGCAGACTTACCCACAAATCACATGAAAATAGGTGTTAAGACAAAGGTTATTTGTTTATCACTTTGTAGGGGTTTCAACTCATTCATCAGCAACTCGTATCCATCCTTTGACCCTTGACTGGATTTTTTTTGTTCTTCCTGTGCCCTGCTGGATTTTCTGATTTGCTCTTTTGCTGTCTTCCTTCCTTTTTTCTCCCCTTGAGCTCTTGGCCATCTCCCCTCCAAAACAAACTGCATCTGACAACATTTGAGCTCAAGTCGAACTTTCGAACCCATGACGTCAAGTCGGTTTGGAATTAGGCAGAACCAGTTTGCCCATCCCTTGTTGTAAAAGGGTTAATCCTCTCAACTATTGAGAGATGAGGGCAGGGAATTATGAAAGGAGCCCCTGTTTTATAAGCATTTGTATTGCCAGTGCTTGAATACCCGTAATAAGTAGGTTGCTTCTGTGATTAATGACTGTGTTTTACATGCTGATGATGGATGACGTGTCTTATTGTAGAAGCCATTTATTTTTATTTGGTCTCCTCACCCAAGCAGTACTGGAAATGAGATGTTAACTAACATCTTGGAGCAGGTTTTATTCTTAACCATGAATGTAAGGTGACCCACAAAGAGAGGAGAAAATAATTAGGATGAACCCTTTTTTTGCTTCCGTGTGCAGTGGCAACTCAGGTGGATTTTTGTTCTTTTATATGTATATGGAAATTTTCTTTTTCCTTCAAGATTCTTATTTTTTTCCCTGCAAATGGGAAAGGATTAGGAATGTGGTGTTGGTCTGAAACTTTGCGAGGGGCAAGCTGTTCAAGTGCCTTAAACTGTCTTTGGTTTGCTAATATATTTTTAACAAAGGACTAAATTTGGAATCCTTAATTATTTTGAGCCAGTTCTTGTATCAGATGATAATGTTCTTATTTTACATTAGTTTCAGGTGCATTTTTCCCTCCTTAGTGTCATTTTGTGTGTGTGAAGGAGGTGGTGGTGGAGAGTATGTTGTGGCCTGAATGCACAGGCTAGGCACAAGTCATCTTTTTAGTAAACCAACTGTGTATCTACAACTGAAGGTGTTCCACATTGCATTGTCTAGCTTCAAGAACTGCTCTAATAAAGGGTTGGAGGAAGGACTTTAAAAACCCTTCTTGGTTTCATTGGAGGAAATCTATTTTAAACCAGGGAAATGGGTTGCAGAATCCAAGTGCATCTTTCTAAAGCTGAGCTGGAAGACCTTGGATCTGGATTCCCAGCAGAATGGGATGGCAGCAGAGACAGCTGCAGACATGGCATTGATACTTTGAGAGAAAAAGAGGAGTAGGATTTTTTTTTTTTAATATGAAATTGAAATGTTTTTGGGTTTTGTTTTTTTTCTTTTTTTCATGTGTGTTTCACCAAACATAAATTTTAGGCTCATTTAGCTCTTAGGACTTCAAAGATCCCTTAACTCTTACGCCATTGCTGAGCAAAGCAAACCAAGTCAACTTGATGGATTGGGAGTGCTGGGTGCTTTTCATCATGTAACAGTAAATGCCAATAATTGCTCAAGTTCTCTGGACAGATTAATAATATTCCAGGTGGGGTATGGTCCCCATTTCAAAACATAATGACAACACTGGCAATGTAAATTGTGTTACGTGGGGAGAGCGTGGAAATGCCAAATCCAAGATGAGTTTCATCCCAGTGGAGCCACTTGAAAGAGTCTGGTAATGGTGGTGTCTGGGGACATAGAAAATATTCCCTGCGGATTTATTTAGCTCACCCTCATGTTAAAATTGGCAGCTACAGCTGATCTTTGGCAGAATATCTTTCTTGGTTTAGAACTTTAAAAAAGAAAGAAGATAAAGTTATTTTGGTTTGAAATGCCACACATTCCTTATGTGCCTGTTACTGGAGGAGTTCCCGTGGAAACGTGGCCAGTTGCACAATGCCAGGATGCAGCCATTGCTGCACTATTAACATATATATTAATGGCACATTAAGGGATTTCATAATTGGGTGACACAAAAGAGGAGTCTCATGCAATCTATTAATGGGAGATGGTAACACCTCTGCCTCTCCTCGTGGCTTCCGTTGGAGTTCTTTCCAGACCATACAACAGCCTCGTGTTCTAGGTGTTGTCATCCCTGGTTTGCAAGTGGGGAAATCAGAAATCCAGTGAAGTTCAGGGACCTGGCTGAGGGTTGGAAATGCCATCTAATGGCCTCTTTCCCCAGAATCTACATCTGGGTGAACAGAACTTTTGTTCTTTTGGCCCTTTGGACCAGGTGAGAGTGACTAGTTAGTGAAAAGGTGATGGTGTTCCCATCAGCTTGAAGCTGTTTGTGATGGAAATCAGGAGCTGTACACCCACACGTGTGGAGACGAGAAAGGGCTGCATTGGGGTTTGGGTTTTTTTGCATATTGACTTTTATGATTGGCATTCAAGTGAGATGAGGGAGTCAGATGTACCTGAGGAGCACAGTGACACTGAGCTCTGCAGTGATGGGTGCCATAGGAGCATTGGATCTGCTGATAGAAACTTTCCAGACCTTAGGGTGAGCAAGAGTGGCCCATCTGGATCCCTACATCAGAGCATTTCTATGGCTGTGTGTAGTTCTGGATTGGAGCTGTCAAACAGGTTGCATTCTAACTTTCCTGTCCATAATGGCATTAATTCAAAGTGAAAATTAAGTGGAATTTGAGCACTGTAGAAATTTAATTCAATCCTTATGATTAATTAGGGCCTTTCTCCACCCTAAATCTAATTTGTATCTGTCTGGAGATGTGAAACCAGTGTCTCCTTGGCTGCCTTCCTATCAGAACAGAAAAAAAAAACATAGCACACTAATGTCTGACATGAGCAAGGGCTCGTATTCTTTGGAGACTGGGACAGGCAGAGCTCACCAACTGGAATTTCTGGCTTACTTAGTCTTCTACCAGTGGTGTGGTACAGGCAGCCTAGTAGCTGGGAAAACCTTGTTATCACTTTTCTGAAACCTAAGCCTCCAAAGTGCTTTGCAATTCTACAGTTGACATTTTTCTCATGGAATTACTTATTCTGGGCGTGTCTGTTTCAAGCTTGCCCATCCTTGAGACATTTTTCAGCTTGCTTTATGAGATGAATTTCAATAGGAGTGAAACTAGTTTTGTGCTTTAGCTGAAAAAAACCCCCCACCAAATAACACCTGAAATGAATTTCACCCTGAAATGAATGGGCTGGGTCTCAGCTGCTCTAAATCAGCTTGGTTTTGCTGTTGGAGGCTTAGCTGCTTTGTGCAGGCTCCAGATCTGGTGCAGACAGTAAATTTTGGTGTAGAGTGGACTGAGCTCTTGTCTGGAGTCTGTAGATCATTCTCCACTAAGCAATTGGTTGTTCTGCTTGTTGAAGCAAGTGGAATATCAGCTGGCCTGGAGACTGGGGTGGGGGGTGTCACCAGTGTGAGCATCCCACCTCCCCAAGTCCCTCCTGGACCCTCACAGCTGCAGGTTGAGGCAGTGATGGATCCTGAGGATTCTTGCAACACCTTCAGCTAGTGATTAATTTTATATCATGGAGACAGGCCTTGAGTCAAGGAAGCTGCTTTAGAAACAAAGTGGCCAGTGCTGATTTTCATTGATATTGCAGAATGGTTTGCAAAAAAATGGTTTCTTATATTGCTTGTTGCATTGGTTTGCCACAAATCGTTCCAAGGTGCTCTAGATTCCCTGCCCATCTTTGGAATGAGATGATCTTTAAAGTCCCTTCCAACCCAAACCATTCTCTGATTCTGTGAAGAGCTGAGTTGAGATCATGGATCTAATTGGCAACCATGAAGGGTAGACAGGCTGTGAACAAAACCTGTTTGTGGATCATTTGCATCCTTCTAAATTGCATTGTTTGTGCAGCTGTTCAGCCAAATCGTCCACAGAGTTTATTTTTGTCTGCAGAGGAAACAGAGATGAGTTTTCTCTCTGGGGCAGATGCGAGATCAAAGAATCATATATGTGGCTCAGAGAGACCAGCCTCTCTGCTAAATGTGTCCTGATGGGGGCAAGATTATTAATAAAGTGACCCTTGAGATGATAAACCCCAATTCTGAGGCAAAGGCTTTGCCAAGATGTGGCAGGTCCCTTTCAGGTTAATGCTGGTGTTTGCTGAAATCCTCCTTTCATTTCAGAGTGGAGGAGAAGGAGGGGCTGCCTCTGTATTTAAAACACTGATCTACTATTCTCCTGAGAAGAGAAAAAGCATTTTCCCAAAGATCCATCAGGCAAAATTTACCCAGTCTGGTGTTTAGAAACAATTGAACTCTCTCTTCCCATGTGTCACTCAGCAGAGCGTTTGAGAGGCTCGAAGCAGGAAGAGGTTGTGATATTTATGGCAAGCTTTTCACTGGAGCTCACACAAGGGTGGGCTTGAGAAACCTGAAGAGTGCTTTTGTGTGCAGAGCCAGTCAGCTGTCCAAGGCTGGTGTTTGCTTATAGATGTGGTGATAATAATTAACAGAGCAGGAAGCAGAGGACGGGTTGATTCCTGCGTGCGTGGCATTGCTCCCTGGGATCCAGGGAGCAGGCAGATTTATTTATCAGATGTGTAAGGACACAAGAATGGTCATAATGTGTCAGTCCAAAGTCCATATAGACTCATAGCTTGGAGGGTGGCCAGTAAGAGATACTTAGGGAGCAGCATGAAGAACTGAATGTGACTTGCCCTTCTATTAAACTGTACCCTCTCACTTCTGATGATCTGTTTCTCAACTCAGGTCCAAATCTTGCTCCCTGACCGGTGACACCATCCTGGCAGAGGGTTGGATTTGGCCTCCTATGTTTCTCCCCTGTGTCCTGAGATGTTTGGTCATCTGGCTGTCATCAGCAAAGACAGAAACTTGTTGCAACTTAAGCTTAGACACCCTGAGAGTTGTGTTGTCCTGGTGCAGTTTCTCCTCCACCCCCAATAGACAAGAGCAGAGACTGTAAATCCATTCCTCCTAGCTATTGGATGCTGTAATCTCTTGGCTACTCTGCTTGCTAAATCTGGGTCTGATGGGTGATGAGCTCTTGTCTTATCCTTGGTAATGGAGGAGACACTTGGCTGAAGTACTCAACATGACGAGTTCAAAAGAAAGGGCTTCCAAGTGAAGTTGGCTGAATGCAGCCAAAGTGTCCCTGGATAGAGATGTGGTAAATGAGCTGGTGACTTGTATCCCAGCAACCCTGCACCCCCTGAGCACTGTCGTTTATGGAGATGCTTGTTTATGTTGTGTTTATTTCTCTGGGACTAATGTGGCCTGTTCTTAAAACTCCCTCAGAGTCCAAACAGAATGGGCCTGGAACAGAGATTCGTGTCCAAACCCACCATCCATTTGGAGCTGTTTCCAGGCAGGATGGCCTCGTGCCCATGTAGCCTGATAGGACACAGCAGGACAGATCTGCTTGGGTTCAGAGCACCTTCTTTCCCACTAAGTAGGATTTTAAGGGATTATCAGCTCAAATTGAGTTATCTCAGAATCACTTAGCCTCAGATAAAAAGCAGGACTCTGAGCCATGCTCAACTTGCCTGAAGAGTGTGGATTTGAATCAAGGGGGGGGTGTTCCTGTCCAAAAAGGCAGGTTGCCCTTTGGATATGTGAAGCAGAACAATTGAAACCAGCAAAGCAGTGCCTGTTCTGATTCATCCTCCACCGACGCAGCCAGATTAAGCCCTTACATTTGCTGCAAAGGATTTCTTGAGGGCTGGCCAAAGAGATTCTTTAAATGCTTCTTAAAAAGTCGTCTTATATATATAAATTTTCTTCTCGGCTGAGGATCTGACAAGGTCCTGGCATGCTCTCCTGTTTGACAGGCAGCCTGAAGAAAGGCTGCTGTGTGCAAGAACAACCTGGAGCACCCAGGTGGTGCTTGCTTCTGTCTTTCCAGCAATGGAAGAAATTCAGCAGCTTTCCTGTGAGAACAGGAAACCTCAGTGCCCCAGGAGAGCAGCACAACCAGGTCCTTCGACTCCAAGTTCAACGTGCATTCCTATCTCCTCCCCAAACCAGCATGGCCTCCAACAAAGCCAGCTCATTATAGTGGTTATTACCAACCCTGCCAGAGGAACCCTGGTGCCATCCTTCAGGGGTCTGGCATCCCTGGAGACACTGCTGCTGTGTTGGGATGGTTTATAAGGTAGATAATTGCCACACACCCAGTCTAAGGCAGGGTATTATCCATTGTACATCCCCGTGGCAGCAGGGAGCCAGACAAGTTCTCTTTCAGGGAGGCTCTCGGGCTCCACAGTTTTGAGGCCAATCACTTTGTCTAAAGTGCCTTAAACGTGCACTAAAGCACAACAGAAATCTCCCATGTCATTATTAAGCAAGGATTAATTATCTTTCTGGTTAGTTTTTGGGAAGGCCTCTGGCGTGTGCACCTCAGATGCATTCCCATGGAGCAATTGCTCCTGCTCTGTAGAAGCTGCTCTGAAATGTGATGCTGATAAACTGCTAATGGGGACAGGCCTGAAACAGAAAACCTGCATCTCACAGCTCCAAGCACTGAGGAAATTTCACTTGTGGCTTTGAAGTTGGAGTGAACTTAACCACAGCTCTTAAGTGCCCCACAGCTTGGGGAGCAGCAGCTGGAACTTTCATTCAGGTCTCTGCCTGATGAGATGTTCTGAGGGATTGCATTTTTGAGCTCTGATGGGTTATATTTGGTGTTATAAAAAATTAATATTTACAAACATCACTGGTTTTGTTTGCAACCGACATAGCTTAGGTGGAGACCCCTGAAGAACTGGCTTTCAGTCAGAAAGCTCAAAAAAAGATCATTTTAGCTGTGTTAAAGCTAGTGGCACCAATTGTAATTCCTTTTCTATCTCCAGTGGACACAGGCAGGTGAAATCCTGGCTCCTCTGAAGCTGATGGACATTTTATTCTGAACACCAGCTGGGTTTAGATTCTTCTACAAAGCCATTTGCTACCAGGCATTTAATTTTTGCAAGACTTGTGGTCCCTGTCAGCCAGGGTTCATTGAATTGAAGTGGAAATAGAATATGGTGTGAACAGCACCTGCAACCTGAGCAGTCAGACTTCGCTCCAAGGAACATGTTCTTTTGGAGTATCACCAGTGTCTCTTTGGGCTTCAACTTTCAGGGTTGACTGCTCTGCTTTCTTGTAGCCTCTGTGGCACTCATGATTCCCATGGAGATTTTGGCTCTGTGTTTGGGATGAGACTTGGGGTTGGTTTTGGAAGCTTTTAAAAAGCCCCAGAAGTGCATTTCACCTCTGCCAGTGTGCAGCAACTTTGGCTTTCGCTTGGCTGCAACTGGTTTCTGTGTGTAACTAACAAAAAAGAGAGCTGGTAGAAAAGGAAATAAGAATAATGAAGGCAAATGTCCTCTCCCCAGACAGTGGTTAACTCTGAATTAAGTGACCAGGCTCTTAGGTGCTGATGTGCTGGAGAGGAGGAATGGCACTAAAACCTTCTCAAGCATTCCCTGTTCCAGGATTCCAATTTAATATGTAATAGATCTGATTACAGAGTTGAGAAACTGCACTCGAAAAGGCTCTGAGGATCACATGCAGCTTCTCCAGCTATTGACTATTTCAGTGGTGAAATGGTGATGAAGTCCAGCCAAGATCCATGGGAAAGGCATGGCTGGGAAATCTGTTTTTGGGGGTTTGTGGTGGAAAAAGTGGACGTAACACCCTCCCTGCTAGACTGCCTATGGTTCAACTTCATGTCTCCTTGCTGCTTTTGCTTTCTCAGCTTCACTCAGGGCTTACTTCTGCCATCCAGTAGGATGCCTGCTCCATCAGCAAAATGAAGCTCTTTCCTAAATGAACTTGACTCTTTCTCTGTTCCCTTTTGTTTTGACACTCAGGAGACAGCAGATTTATAGACCTTCCCGAGTCGTAAGTTCATTTTCTTTTATTATTTACCTTTCACTGCAGCCCCTTCCGAGTGAGATCTCGTTCTGCCTCCGAGCAAGGCTGACCTGCCAAGAGGAGCTGATCCATAAATCTTTCCTTCCTTTTTCTTTCTTTCCAAAACAGAATTAGCTGAGTTTGCCTGGGAGGAAAACTGTTCTGCCATTGCCGGCAGTCAAACCGTGCAATTAATTAGTGCTTTCCCTTTTCTCTTCCCTCTGGTCTGTGTCTGCCAAGGTTGAAAGTAAGCCAAGGAGGAGGGGGAAGGGGAAAAGAATTATATATTTTTTTGGGAAGTATTTATTTTTAATTAAAACTTTAGCAAGGCATTTTGATGGTGTAACTACCATGTCCTAGCTGGTGGTCGTAAGAAGATTAATAAAAATGTCCCAGCAGGTGAGTAGAAATTACTTTGGGTTGGTCTGATAAAAAACAAGTGTTCCTCTCACCCTGCCAAGTGCAGGGGCCTGAGTCTTTGCTGCTCTACCCCTTGTACTCACACCTGGGGTAAGAGGAGGGTGTAAAATTCAGGACACCAACTTGCTTTGGCCAGTGAAAATGGACATTCCTGATTGAAACCTTTGGGAGAAAATGGGTTGATGTCTCCCTCCTTCCTGGTGTTACTGCTGAAAAGCAAAACACCTGAGAAAAAAAAATATCTTTGTTGTTTCATGGTACATTTCTAGGACAAATATTTTCCATGTAATTAGGAAATGAGAGTCCAGGGTTGTTCTAGACCTGTGTGGCCAACTCCTTTCAAGGTGGTGTGGTTGGTGCATTGTGCAAGGGGCAGATCTGTTACTCCCTGTACAGCAGCTGCCAACGTGGCCTGATTTTAAATAGCAAAAGCAAAATGTTTTCAGATCCTTAGAAAACACTCTGCAGATCCAATGTCCTTTTTTGTTATTTTTAGCTCTGGGTTACTTTCAGCAGTGGAGTGGCCAGATGTTGGCTTTCTGGAGATGGCCAGAAATAAGAGCTTTTCTTGCTGCTTGAAATTAAGACTATTCAAATGTTTAGGAAAAAATAACTCCAAGAAAACTTCTATTGCTTAAGCAACACTCCCAATAGATGAAAAGGGCACTTTTCTGTATAAAACCACACAGAGACCACCTGCTTGTGAAGAATGTTGAGACCTCCCGAGCCCTAAAGCACCGGTGGCTTCACCACTGGACTGTGCTGCCTCTTGATTGTTTTGATGGAAACCCTCGTTGTGTGCTGCCAGGGTAGCAAGCTCTGCATTTTCAGGCTTGTGTGGGCTGCTTTTTAGTTTGCAAGTGCAAAAGAGCAGTGGATTGTCAAAGGCTCTCGGACAGCACCCCGGGAGAGTGTGTGTTCAGCTGCAAGTGTTCTGAAAGGAGCTGTTTGGGAAGGCAGAGCTCTTCATTTCCATTCCTTCCCATCTGGGGAGGCAGAGCGTGTCACAACAGTGCTGAGCAGACAAGAGCTGCTTGCCAGCACTTAATTTGCTGAAGATTTCAGGAATGATTCCATTCTTCACAATATCATGTCAGTCTCAGAAATACTTTTGAACTCTGGGGGATGTGATATTTAGATCTAGCCTCAGATTTCGTAGCATTTGGAAGCCAAGGCTTTATCAGGGAAAGAGCTGTACGGATGGTTTAAGGGGAGTCGTGTTAATGGTGTACCCAGAGACAAGGGTCTGGCTCGGCCTCAGCTACCTTTGAACTTTAGGATAACTAGATCCAGAACAGCACTCTGAACTTTAGGCTTTATCTTTGTAATCTAGAGACCAGCCATTTCTGCTTCGCTCCATCTGCAAAGAGAGTTGACCACAAAAGCATTTACCCCACTTCTGGCCAGTTTTTTTTCCTCCAGGAAAATCCTGCATCCTTGAACCCCACGTCTTTCTCCAGATGCTGTCCAGACTCTACATCCCAACCATCCTGAGTCCTCCCCAGGCTGAGGGCAGAAAGCTGAGAGGCAGATGCTGAGGCAGAAAGCTGAACACGGGCAGATGCTTTCAGTATTTACTATGGTTTCTAAGAGCACTGTCACAACTGCTGGTGTCAAACCTGTAAGCAAAGGCTTCTGTTATGACCACAAGTGACAAACAAATAGAAGGTGCTTGGTGTCAACAGCCTCACAACTCTGCTCCCCACATGGAGCTCGCAGCAGCTCGGCAGTTGCAAACTGTGGCTGGCGTGGGAGAGGAGCAGCAGGTCCAGAAGCACCATCAGTAAATACGTGTCCTGATGTCAGCACCAAAAATAAACCTGTGCTGAGCTGCTCGGAGCATTTGGCCAGGTCGTGGCTGCTGAGCAGCTTGTGTATCCCCTCATTCAGGTGCTCAGTGCTTGAAAATGTGGAGCTGAACAACTCCAGAGTCGTTCCTCTGCTCTAATAACCAATCACTCTGCAGAAAGAGACAGCTTCTCACTGCTGCTCTCCCAAGGAGGAAGGGGTTCCTTTATTCCAAATCCTGCCTGATTATTAGAAAAATAGTCTGAAAAGACTTTCCTTGGTTTGATGGAGGCAGATCTCAAGCTCTTGGCCTATTGTAGTGAGCTTCCCTCTGCTCCAAGTGGTCCCACATGCCTCTGCTACACAGGAAAGCAAATAACCCTGATGGCTCTCCCAGCAAATGCCTTCTGCTGACCTCCCGGGAAAAAAGTTCCTCATAAAAATGCCTTTGTCCAGAGGTTTCAATCACTTGGAGCTTTGCAGGGGATTCTGAGCTCTGGTGATTTATTGCTCCATAGTAATCTTGTGTTTTATGGAGAGCCCTGCTGAAAATACACAGGGGTATGAGGGTAAGAGTATCAATTGACCAGGGATCTGGTGGCAAAAGCCACCCATGTGCAAGGACACAGGAGTGGGGTTTCATCCTGTGAGATAAGACTCGGAGAATGAACCTGCAGGGGAGCAGGAGCTCTGTGATGGGATGGTTTGAACTGGGACTCCCTCCCAGCAGGGTATGGCTATATGATAGGATTGGATCCCCTGCTTTATGGGGTGTAAATATCAGAGAGGGTGGAATGAGTAGTTTAAAGCAAAGGACTTTGTGCTCCATCCTAATTTATGGTCTTTGAAGAGCCACTTGAGGTGGTAAATCAAGGCAGAGTTTCTGGCAGGTTACTTGATGATACTGTAGATTAGCATGTGGTCTTCAGATGAAAAAAAAACCCCAAAATAAAACAAAAACCTGACAGAAAGAAAAGGTAGATAATTCTTTACACGACCTAAAGGTTCGCTTGGCAATTCTGATCCCATCTCTCAATTACTTCCTTGGTAGTGTAAGTGGAATAATTTACATTTAATGGAAATATTTTGATTTTTAATGTTGCAGAAGTGTGGAGGAGAAAGCAAAGTGTAAGTCCTAGCCTACGTAAGCCCAATCTGTAGTCACAGTTACAGCAGATCATTCTGGGAATAGCTTTGCAGGCAGCTGTTCTTTGCCCAGCTTGCAGTGGTTGTGGAGAGAAGCAACAGCTGACAAGCTGCAGGATTCTTTGATGTGCCCTGTGCACTGCAGCTCACCTGGGACCTGCTGGGTGGGATTCCAACCCTCCACTCACAGCAGGAGGCTAAGGAATATGGCAGGAGGGTAAGGAATACAGGTCATCAGCAGGCCAGGCTGGCAACTCCTTCCTTCCACTGTGACGAGCTGCTCACTGAAATAGACTTGTTGAAGTCTATAGATTGTTATTTTCATTAGCTGTGATTCATGTGGAGTTTCACAACGAGACCTGCTGGTGTAATATGTGCCTTCCCACAGTCCCTTTTATCTGAAGATCTCGGAACACTTTAGGGACATTAAACTTTAATCCACATTTTGCCACCGGTGAAGTGGGTAGGGAAGGTTGTTTCCATTTTACAGATGAGGTAAACTGAGGTACAGAGCAAGAAAGCGACTTGCCCAGGACTCTGGATGAGTTGTGTGGATCCATCATGCAATGAGGGCACGTTTCCCATCCATGGCCCTATTTCTCTGCCTGTGTTTTAAAGGATCACTTCATTTCCTGGGGCTAAGGCTGAGCAGTAATCTGTCTATAGCTGTAAATCCAGAAGGCCTAATGTGAATCAGAACTTCCTCTAGTGTTTGGGAACATTTGGATTTGTCATCTCAGACTGGCCCTGACCTGAAAGGATTGGAGCAGAACTGGTTTGGTTTTTAGGGCTGGTATCAACTGGTTGGTGTAAGAGTTGTCAGGGAAAATTTCTGCTTCCCATCTGTTCATCTTCATCTGCCTGGGTAGTCAAAAGGGTCAGTATAGACAGTAGCGGACAGAAGTGTGGTTTGTCCAACCCTTCCAGTTACCTACAAGAGGATGAGATTGTGTCTTGAACTCCCTTTTCTGTTGCCTATAAAGGGCAACTCTTTCAAATGAACCCTGTCCTAGTGTCCACAGAGAGGCAGAGTTGCACAAATGGGGACAGATTTCACATTGACAGACGTGAATCCCTTGTGTTAATTAGATTGCTTCAATGGTGTACTCAGAAAGGCGTTGGAAGAGCAGACTCTATGCTAGGGAAACACATCAGGACTCCCAGTGAACAGCAGAGCCAGGAAAGGTGCTCTCCTCTCCAGTGCTCCCATTGCTTAACCATATTGCCACTGAACTGGCCTTTCTCCACCTCTGCTTCCTTCCCTGACAGGGTCCCCTTCTCTGAGGGCATATCCTCTCATCTCCGTCATCACCAGGCAGCCCTCTGTGGTCCCTCACCTCATCCCAGCCACCACCAGCTCCCGTGTGCTGCCAGCCCAGCCCTCCTCAGGGGCTGTGAGCTCAGAGACAGCTGCCAGTGAGACCCATGCCAGCAGCGAGTCAGAGGCAGAGCAGCCCACACCTCGGTTGAAAAAGCCACGTCGCAGCAGGACCATCTTCACAGAGCTCCAGCTGATGGGCCTGGAGAAGAAATTCCAGAAGCAGAAGTATCTCTCTACCCCTGACAGGTAGGTCAGCCTCTTACACCAGCAAAAGGGCTGCTCTTGCCCATGCTGAGCACACCCTGCCTCTGGTGTGCTGCTTTCTAGCTCCACAGAGGCGTCGCTGCCAATGACCAAGGACACGGACAGATAACCAGGTTCAATTTCAAAGCTAACTTTTCCTGGGATCAAAGGAGACATGTATAGATGATACCAATGGAAATGCCACAGTGATGTGTCCTTGCTGGCAGGCATCCAGGTGCAGAGCCAGGCCAGGGAGCTACACATAACCAGGTGGTTGACACCACCAATGCACTCAAGGCTGCTAATTCATTTTATTGTTCCTTGGCTTTGTACGTGTTGGAAGGTGATGGGCAATTCCTGCTTCCCCTCTGTTGTGGGGGGGAAAGCATGAATCCAGGAGGGTGAAATTGAGCAGAGAGCTGGTGTAGGGTGTTTGGAAACACAAGGGTGAGTCTGATTGCTCCTGGAACCCATTTAGCTCTTTCACAAAGCTGGCAGAAGTGCGGTGCTGTCGGCTGTGGGGAGGGAGATAAAGAGTTGCTCTGAGCTGTGAGTGCTTCATGTCCTGGGTTTTAATGGAGAATTAATGAATAGTTTCAGATGAACTTGCACAGGTTGGAGATTTGTGGAGGATGAATCGGGATTATGGGCTGTCTGCCACATATAGCCTTAAGCTAGACATGCAAATAATAAATTCATTTATAAGCCTCAATTGCCTATAATAGCAGAAAGCAGAAGAAATTAATAGCTTTAGATGTACCACTACTCTGAGAAAATGAAGGTGTTATTATCCCCATTATGTAGGTAGTGAAGAAGAAACATAATACAAAGCACAACACTTTCCAAGGCAGACTGATGCTGGGTGATGGTTCTTAGGTGTTGGCTTCAGGCACCACAGAGCAGGTTTAATGGGATACGAGCTGCTGATAGATCCTGGCTTTGTATCCAAACATGGAATGGTACAGGCAAAAACCCAGCAGCTGAGAGAAACAAAGGCTCTTCTTCTGTGGTGCTCCTGCTGCTGTGTGCTCTGAGAGGGCTGGGTGGGCTGCACCTGGCATCTGAGCTGCTCTTGTCCTCTCTAAACTAATGTCAGTGTCTGTTTTGTCTCCCAGGCTCGACTTAGCCCAGTCACTGGGGCTGACTCAGCTCCAGGTGAAGACGTGGTACCAGAACCGTAGGATGAAGTGGAAGAAAATGGTAAGTGGATCCTTGTCATTTCTCCACAGTTCTTACTGACTTACAAAAAGAAAAAAAAGAGATTTGAAAGCTGGGCACAGACCTGTGTCTATTTATACCAAAATTTGATTTATTCTTGATATTTTTTTCTCAGAGACACACTCTTTTAATAAAATGTTCTTAGTGCAGCATATGTCGTGGGCTAGAAGGGACCACAGGCAGTGGGAAGAGTACAAAGCAAAGGGATGAAGGATGAGAACAGAGCAGAGGGAAGAACCAAAATATCTCCCTCTGCATTTTTGGCATTCCCGTGATCTTTGTGCTTGTGGGATTGGTTATGTGAATAGACCAAAAAAAAATAATTGCATTGCTCCATGGCAACCAAAACCTTTTTTAACTAATACCATCAATTCTTGCATTTCCTACCTTTCACCTTTTCCACTTATTCTCAGCTTTGTGGCCATTTTCCAGTTAAAATGCTTTTGGAAAGGGCAACTGTCCAATCAATCCTGGTGGGACCCGTGGTGCTGTGACATTCTCCAGTGAAGATGTTTATGTATTCTGATCTGGGAGAGATGCAGTTCTAGGCAGTATCTTTCAGTGTACGTGACAGCTGCAGAAGTTGCTGCCACTTAAAAACACATTTGGGATCAGCTTGGGTACAGATCTCCAGTTGGAAGTGTCTTGTTGCTGCAGTGATGGTGTGAAAGGAGAGGGAATTAAATGTAGGAGCAGACCTGTCTTGCTGCCTCCCACCTTTTACTCAGATAAGAGTGGTCACATTTATTTTAATAGAGGTGTTACCAAAAAAAATCTACCAAAAAAATAATGAAGGCAATTTCAGAAGGCAAAGAGGCTGCAGTCAGTCAGGGAATCCTGACTGAGGTTTGTGACTCTTCTTACCAGAGCTTTGAATAAAGCAAAAACTTGGGAGCTGACTTCTGCATAAAATCATCTCTGTCTGTAGTGCTGACTTTGGCTTTGGTTGCTTTTGGGCCCCCTGGAGGAACTCGGAGACCTCCAGAGTCCCAAGTGTCCTTGCTGGTAACATGTGCATTCCATTTTATTACACAAGAAAATGGGTGAGCTCACTCCACACATAAGAACTGAAATGGTGACAAAGTCATGGATTAACTTGGAGGTGAAAGCCAAGTCTCACCCTTCTCTGAAGGATGTCCCAGAGCAGCAGAGTTCAGATTGATCCTGATGGTTCATCTTTTTTGCTCCAGGTGCTGAAGGGTGGACAGGAAGCTCCAACGAAGCCCAAAGGCCGTCCAAAGAAAAACTCCATTCCCACTTCAGAGGAAATTGAAGCAGAAGAGAAAATGAACAGCCAGGCACAGAGTCAGGAGCTGGAGGGATCTCAAGAGCCTGAGGAGCCCAAACTGACAGAGGAGAAGACAGAAGTCTCTTTGGAGACAGAGAAGTCTCCAGAACATATACCAGAGCCCTGCTCAGAGGAGACGACACCATTAAGTTAAAGAAAGGGGAGGGGGGAGAAGAGCAAAAAACAAAAAATAGATATAAGAGAAAAACCAAAACCAAATATATATATGTATATATATATTTAAATATGTATGTAATTGTGTGTGTGTACATATATATATAAATATATATATATGTAGACCTTGTGTATAAGTCTAACGATTGGTCACTTTGTGC